>JACMIF010000539.1:700-36891 GCA_014805445.1 Diplogasteroides magnus | reverse complement strand
TCCTTTTGGGTCGGCTGTTGGGGAAGGGGCTGATGGTCAGACTGTGGAGGGGAAGTGGTAGAGAGATGACTATTGGCAGGGATGGCAGAGGGGGAAGGGACCTCTACTCTACAACTCCTAAGTGCTATAACCTCTGCCTCTAAGCAAGCTAGATACTCTCTCTACCAGGGAATTTCGATCATCCACCAGTTAACGTACCTGTAGGACCAATAGGCTCATCATCTCCTTGTAGTGGTTGGGGAAGGGCTCGTCTTCGTTGTCCAGGGAGGTGCGAGGCTTCTTACTGGAAGGCGAGTGCACATCGGGAGAGGAAACACTTCCGAGAAGGGAAGACACACGGGAGAGGGGCGACAAAAAGCTCATTATTTCACCTCAAACTTGGGTAATTAAACCTAAAGGGATTGGTAAAGGATTTCCTTTACGAACCAGAGAATTCTGTCTGTCATAAGTGATTCATTGTCCCTTCGAATGATCACACTCTATTCTCAGTTCTTCATTGAACACAATCATCTTTGTCATAAGTGTTCCCTCTTCATTCAGTAGAAGATCCTCCATTCGGTCCACATGGGCAAATCATTCCAACTTCAAATCACTCAAGGTTACTTTACAAAGGAAGGTCGCGGACCTAAGGTGAGGTTTTCGATCCTACTATGTATCGTTGGAGAGCCCATGACGAGTGAACATTAAAACTACCTTTAGCTAATCCCCTCGAATTTTTTACAAGGAGATATGGGGGGAAAATATCGAAAAAATGTGAAAAAATGCAATATTGGGATTTTCTACAGCGAGAAGTAGGCTTCACTGAGGGACGTGCATATCCGCAATGGAGAGTACTTAAGTAGTATGATTTTTATGATTTTTACTAGACTTGCTGATTAAGGCATAAAAATGGGGGGAATTTTCAAAAGTGCGACACATTGAAAATTCCCCTCGTTGTTATGCCTTAACCAGCAAGTCTAGTAAAAATCACAAAAATCATACTATTATTGTGGTAAACGGAGTTGAGAGTCAGCCTCTATATGTTGAGTGTGAAACCTATTCAAAATCATGGCTAGTGGTCAGAGAAACGACGAAATAGCACGCAAATTTGAGAGTGCACAGTCGTCAGCCAGATGGAGTGTGCGTACCCGCTATATCAAGTTCGTTTTCCACAATAATACTTAAGTACTCTCCATTGCGGGTATGCACGTCCCTCAGTGAAGCCTACTTCTCGCTGTAGAAAATCCCAAATATTGCATTTTTTTCACATTTTTTCGATATTTTTTCCCCATATCTCCTTGTAAAAAATTCGAGGGGATTAGCTAAAGGTAGTTTTAATGTTCACTCGTCATGGGCTCTTCAACGATACATAGTAGGATCGAAAACCTCACCTTAGGTCCGCGACCTTCCCTTGTTAGATTGGGAATCTATGCTAATCAAGGGAATCATTTGCACTCCTTGCATCTGCTCAATAGTGAGAAGCCTTCCATTCAGTCTTTCCCTCTCAATCATCATGGATCGGTCGATGTATGCATGTGGTCCCAACAATGGAGGAGTTACGGGATACGGTAGTGGATCCACTGGAGGATTCAGTCAAGGGTACGGTAACTCTCCCCAACTATCGATGAGAGGATTAATTGGCAGATCGAGTGGAGGATTCGTTCTGAAGGGAGGAATGAGCAATCAGGGATTGGATCAACCATTCGATGTCAAGGGATCAGGAGTATCTGCCAACAATCAGTATCAACCTCCTGTGGTCAATCAGAGACTAGTCAGATCGGCATATCTGGAAGTATAAAGGGATAAAGAAGTGAAGAGACTGTGTACAAGAATGATAAACAATGAATGATATTGGTAGGG
This sequence comes from Diplogasteroides magnus, assembly GCA_014805445.1. Classification (NCBI taxonomy): domain Eukaryota; kingdom Metazoa; phylum Nematoda; class Chromadorea; order Rhabditida; family Diplogasteroididae; genus Diplogasteroides; species Diplogasteroides magnus. Next base: position 35,052 of record JACMIF010000539.1, on the reverse strand, counting down.
TGTCGCTAATGGGACGTTATTGACAGCCGTTCATTTCTAGCCATCTAACTTCATTTCTAGAGGTCCTCTCTGCGAAGTGTGAGATCATATTGGGAAGTGCCTTCTCTTTCGTTCCCTTGAGATGACAGTTGTGTAGTGTATGACAAGAGGTCATCATAGTCAGAAACACAATCCTCCCTTGTCTTCTTCAATCACTCATCTACTCTTCTATTTGTTTCCATTGAGTCTAAGATACATTCATTGTTTATACCAACCCTCATAATCCCAATAGGACTCTCTATTCCTTCATACACTCTTTCTCTTCATTCTATTCTCTTTCTCCTTCTCTTTCCTCTTTCATTCCCCATTCCTAATCCAGATTCCCTTACTATTTGTGTGTGTCTCCTCGTTCTCAATCCCTTCTCATTCCTCTCGCATTTCAACAAAGAAGCACGTTTTTTGGTAGAAAGTTTCATGTGCTTTCAACTTTGCGTCGCACATTAGCAGAGTTTGTGTTTGTTTAGATATCAGCTGTAGACGTTGACTTTCTCTTTCATTCCAGTTTCTTCTCTTTCTTCCTCTCATCCCCCTATCACATCTTCCCATTTCACACTTCCCTTCTTCCATCCTCAGAAGTCTTTTCGAGGAGAAGAAACATTTTCCTGATTGCGAACAGCCGTGTAGAAGTCCTTTCTGTAACAGGAGACTGAGGGAACATTTTAAGTTTCCGTTCTTTTCCCTTCTGAAGTTTCTCTTTTCCCTCTTTCAATTTTCTCGGAAATTGGCACTTCTTTCGTGTGAGAGAGAGTGATATTGAGTGTGACTCTTTCCCCTCACTTCAATCCTTTTCAGTCTGGGGATGGGGTGAATATCGTATAGTCATTCACATTGGCTCTTTCTTCTCAAAGAATAATTATAGTGCATCTTGAACGGATTTGCTCTCCCATCTCATGAATTTTGACGTCGTTGGTCTGGAAGGAAAGAAGAAGAAGTGGATCTTTCACATGCAATGTGTTCATCATGGAACGAAGGACTGACTTTGAGGGAATGGAATGGAATGAAGAGAGGGAAAAGAAAGAGAGGAATGAGAGACTCGAGGGAATAGAGAAAGAGAGAAATGGTCCCAGAGGGCATTTGGTCTTATTCTTGAGTGTAGATCATTGAATGGTCTTCACTTTGCGCATCTTTGTATTGAGTGAGAGAAGACTTGAAATGAAGTTATCGTCATTTCATTGTCGGCACTTTCTTCTCCCTTCATGGGAAGTTTCTTCTTCTCTTTCCAATGCTGTCTATTCACATTCAGAACACGAAGCCATGGGGCAAATTCTCAACTTCTCAGTCTTCTTTCTCTTCTTCCAACTTTTCTTCCCTTTTCTGCACATCTTCTTTCTCCTTCTCTCTTCATTGTTTCCTCAAAACAAAGCGATCTTTCCATTTTGTATGCCAAAAGAGCGAGAAAAGAAGAGATTGTGAAGGTCTTCCATTCACTTGATTGGCTCTCCCACGTTCACTTCTCATTTCATTCAACCCCAATCAAACTCTTCTTCTCCCATCATTCATCAGTCCATTTCAGCCGAGATTCGAACTCCCGTCATCCATTCTCTCAGTCAAGACCTCATCCACTGCACCACGGTGGGATGAGGGTGGAAGTGTTTCTGTTCTCTTCCCTCTTCAGTGTAGTTGTCTCTCAATATCAGAGGGATTCAGAATACCTGGATGAGGATGATGCAGACTTCGTGAGTTCAGAAGGTCAGTCTCTTCTGCTTTTCATTATGGTTTCTAATAAGGTAGTAAAGTGCATTTGTCAGTCGTCTGATCCGTTCGGAGCGGCTGTCTATCGGACATAGACACAACTAGGACTCTTCCTCCTTGACTTGTGTTCCTTGTTGGTCTTTCCTCTTCGTCATTATAATTCATTCTCCACTTGGTTGAACTCAAATGGCATTTCACACGTCATCCCATAATCGGGATTGAAAGAGATTGGAGAGAAAGGAAAGGCCGACAATCACATTAAGACCAATATTAGTATTTGCATCCTTCCCTCCGGTAGATAAACATCTTATACTTGAGCTTGTATTAGGTGTGAAGTGAGGGGGAACATCCAGCCTTTCAATCCCTCCAAATTGTCGTCTTTTGGAAGTAACGAAGTGTGCGAAGAGTCACTCTCTCCATAACAATCCAATACTTTCAACCATTTCATTGTGGTATCGGAATGCGAAATGCATTCCCTTTCTCTAACTCATTCTTGAGAGATTGTCTCTTGTCTGATACACAACAGTTGTACCTATGAGTTAGAGAAGAGGAATGCACTTCGCGATCCGATTGGGTATCTCTACCTGCGGGTTTTCCATTCCACTTCTGGTAGAAGTCAATGAATCCACCTGAAATGTCATAAAAGGGCGGTGATCTATCTCCATTGCCAACTTCTCATTGAGAGAGACAATGTGAGAGTGAGAGAGTGCAGAGAAATAGAGACAGGAAGTCCCCTGAGGGCAATTCGTGTATTCATCATTCATTCAACTATTTATTGCCTCCAAAGTGTTGCGAGGGAACGATTACGGCATGAGACACAACATGCAATGGAAGGGATGACTGCAGACTTCAATTGAGGAAATGGGGGAGGAGAAGGAAGGTGGAAGGGTAGGGACAGATAAGAGAGCCATAGATATTTGGGCCATAGTGGTGACATGGACACTTGCTACAGGAAAACAACGAGATCGATGGCGCGAGCGTCCATGTCGCATCTGTTTTTCATCCGGTAAGAAGATGGAAAGCAATCAGATGAAAAATAAAGATCGTCATGGTAGATTGACTAGAAATAGAGTTTCGATGCGCGATATTCTTGAATTCATGAACAGCCAGTTTTGAAGAAGTCTTCCCCCAGATGTTTCCATTCAGATTCTCAATCTGGTGTTGCTTGGGTTCCGATCGTGCAAAGAAATGTGACAGAAGCAGTGAGGAATGCAATGGAAAAGAATGGAGAAGGAAGACTACAGAAGATTGGAGAATTCCTAAATGTGAGAAGAGAAAAGGGAATGGGTATATTGACTCTTTCAGCATTCATTCTATGAAACCCAAAGAGAGACTGAAGAAGGAATTAGAAGAATCGAGGAATTGAGATCAAGGATCAATTCACATCCACCACTCATTCATATAGGAATTATGTCATTTGTTGTATTCTTTGTATCCAGACACTTGTGACATCTCATTCATACAATCTTCCCATTGTGATGACCAACACGAGCTTTCCTTCATTCTTCCCTCATTTCTACTTCATGAGCTTCCCATTCCCTTCCATTCCCCTCAGTTGCCATCTCTCATGTGTAATACCACAATATTTTATATATTTTTATTCACAATTAAATCATTGGCTAATCCCACAAAAGGTTCTCTGGAACCGCGAGAAGCGGCGACGACAAATCGACCTGAGATACGACAATCTCCTCCTCAATACCGTATCCTCACTCACTTAAAGGTCGAGGAGATGAGTGGATGAGACGTGTGCCTCCTCACTATCTACAATTTGAATTGCCGCCCTTACTCTTGAAGGGAAGTTCAAACCTTCCACAACAGCCGGATTGGCATCCCAGTCGATGAGGTCAATGGCAGTCGAAGCATCACTCGAAGACACGTCATCCTTAGATGAGAAGATCAAGAGATTAGAGATCAAAGATCAACCTGTGAAGTGGCAGGAAGAGTAGTCTGAGGAGTAGAATCAGGAGTAGTCAAGTGAAGAGGATTAGACAGCATTGATGGAGGTCCATGAATAGATCGAGTAGTCACTCCAAATGATCGTCCATTATCATCACTACTCAATGATCCTCTGAATAGAGATACCGTAATCCTCTCCCCTTCCCTCCTTTAACCTCTTCATCATTTCCTTCTTCTTCGCTGCTCTCTTTGCAGCTCTCGTTCCTCCAGAAGACTCCACCGATGACCGCGACGCGTCAGTTCGAGCACGAGACGCGCTGCGTCTACGACGAACCCTGAATGAGGGGAGTGAGGTACAGTACTCTTTCCACCCTTCCCACTCTGTTCTGGAAGGAGGAGATTGACTGTCGTGTTCACTGTTGCTTCGATTGTCATCCATTGCAAGATTGGCCAGTTTGTTGAGATCTCTTTCCATTGGATGGCTGTCTGTCACTCTCTTTGCCTCAAAAGAGGCGGAGTCACAAAGGGGGCGGAGCTTCATCCCGACCTTATCCCATCCAACAATGAGTGCAAGTTGTGATAGAAGAGGATGACGATGATCAGGAGAGTCTGACTGACTGCGATGACTGTCTCTCTGAAGGGAATCATTCATACAGCCACTAAACATCACAAGTACTTGAGTATTAGTGGCTCCGAATGCAGCACCGTATCCAGTGTAGACAGGACGAGATGGAGGAGAGGGGAGTCCTGCAGGGAATAGGGAGGAGGGAGGTACAGTATCCACTCACTGTCACAATTGTTCCTTCTAGGAGAGATCTCTCGTGTGAATGCTCCTCCCACTCGATATCCACGTGGATGATCTGTTCTCTGCTGAGTATTGGCCTCCCTCTCTCGTTCTCGTCTGCTCATCTGAAGGGATACGGTAAGTGGGGGATGACCAATCAATAAAGAGGGACCATGTTATCGACTTCGGTTCTCTCAGAAGATCTTTGTGGTTTGGGTCGATGGGAAGTGAAACAGCGAGGGGCAATGGAGGACATTGAGGGAAAGGGAGAGGAATGGAAGGGACAACCACGCAGAATGGGACAAGGGATGAGAATGAAGGAAGGAATGAATGAGGGGAGGTGGAGGAGAATGAAGTGCAAGAGAGACCAATCATCCAGAATTGTCTATCGGAAGTGCAAATGGGAGAATGACACGTTGTCTGTCTCAATCAGATACTTACAGTACCTCATGAGCACTGGCTATACGATAGAGTGATCCGGGTCTTCCAATATGAGCCTCCCCTTCATCAATCGAATGACGCTCCTCAATGAAACATTGATGATAGGAGGACAATGTGAATCTTCTCACCCTTTCATGATAATCCATTCCATAATGAATCTCTCCTTGTCCTCTTCCTTCATCTTTCTTCCTACTCTTGTCGTTCTTCACATATCTGATACAGTACTCCTACAGTAATCCCCTTTCCCTCTCACTCACGATGGTAGAAATTCGTCCTCTCCATCATCAGATTGGGAGAAGTTGAGAGATTGACGATGTCGTTGAGGACAATTGTAGAAACTGCAAGACTTGCGCTCTTTATCCTCCACTATCCACAGTGTCACTCACTCTCTCAGTCCCTGTCTTCTTCTCTCAAACGCAAATCCCCGTCCATACAAGGAGTTCGTGTCTGGTGGTTTGATTGGACCAGCCAGAGGAGGAGGATTTGACTGTGAATACACCGGCTGAGTGTCATATCTCATCTATTGATAGTCTACGCAGTCAATTTACTGGATCAGGGATGACGAATGGTGGTCGTACAGGTTGCCAAGCGACAACACGAGAAGAAAGTGAAGCCCATGTCACTGGAAGAATACAATGATACTCAGTCATCTACGCAGTCAACTCACACTTCTCAGGCAACAACATGGACAGTCTTGTGAGCCAAATCTTCTGATCCTCGAGAGTCAATTGGAAACGGGAACACTTGTCATAATCAGGATCATCCGGCATGCAGGCAAGAGTGTCCTGAAGGGAATTCGACTACAAAGAGAAGGACAGGATACATACAGCTAGAGTGGGTCCAATCCTTCCCAATGGACCATCGATAGGGAAGATTATGTCTTCTCCCATGAATGAAGGCATCAACAGACTGATATGTTATGATACTCAGTCAATCTACGCAGTCAACCCACCGTCTCTCTACAACTTCCTCCAAACAAGGCCTTTCACCCACTATTCCGTGCATCTCAATTGGAACGAGATAATCATGATAAGTCTTGGAACGGAGTATTCATACCTGACTACGGGCCACAATGCATCCTCCACTATCGAATGCAGCTCCTGCTGCCAATCGATTCACTTCCACGTACTTCTCACTACCGTATCCTAATAATCCCTTCATAACAATCGTTGTGAGACCATCTCTCACCATGAGTGAACTCAACGAGATTCATTCTGTGCAATGCCAACAGTTCCTCCTGTTTCGTTGACTTATCTGCGAAGTGCTTGAAACACAGGGGAAGAAGGGCCAGGACCTGTACAAAGGGAACTGTCCCCTACCACGAAGATAGGGAAACTGTACCTGATGGCCAGCTGCCAGAAAGTGAAAGAGAGCGATGGTGAGACCACGGACAGAGAGACGCTTGTCAGTGTCTGATTGGGCATATCTGAGAGGGATTACGGTAGAAGGGAAGATTACGGTAGAAGGGAAGATTACTGTAGAACATACGCGTATCCCACTTCGACTCCATTGAAGTAGATGGGTCTGCGTAGTTCACCCTCACGTCTCTCCACGATCTAATCAATGTACTTTTGATTCTAGAACAACGGTCTGGACATTTGCATATACGTGTGAATGGAGACAGGAAATACATGCAAAATAGGATAGATGAGACGGTTTGAGAGAACAGACTATTGAATAGAAAGGAGTTAAACCTTGGCCGAATTTTCGTTCGCAACGGCAGAAAGATGCCTTGTGGGCATGAGAGATTTAGAAGGATGAAGAGACCGAAGAATAAGGGGAATTGGAGGGAGAGGGCAACCGCACTGGACAAAGGAACATACGAGAAATGAATGGGGAATGTCGAGGAGGATGAAGCAAGAATAGTCTTGAATGTGTCATCCTCATGTTGTGAGAGAACAATGAGATGGTAAAAGTAAATAATTTATCTTTTATATTGTGTTCATTACACAGATATTTGTCAGATCTTGTATGTGAAACGTTGTGATGTGCATGGAATCAATTGCACTTTACGAATCTACGCGAATGAAACAGAAAAGGAAACTGGGCAGAATGAAAATGATACAATTGTGACTCGAATTCGTATTTGAAAGTTCTCACTTATGCAATTTGTGACATTAGATTGTGTATAGAATATAATACACTCTTAGCCTACTAATAGATAATCTATAAGAGACTCTTCACTTCACTCGTACATAGTGAAATGCAACAGGGACGGCAATCAGAAGAGAATTGGCAGAGGAAGAGAGATACCGGTCTGACTAAACTATAAACTACGTGTGGGGGGAAGGGATACCCAAGGGAAAGCAAAGGGACGCGCAGTGATCAGCCCGTTTAGAGTGAAGATAAAAGAGAATTGAGCAAATGTAAGAGTGAATCCATCTGATCTAATAACAAATTGTGATTTGGCTGAAAAGAGCAAAGCACTTGTCTCTACATACAATGCACATGATTTGTACCTGAATCAAATGAGAAAGGAAGGAAAAAGAACTCGGATTGAAGCAGAGAAAACACCGGTATGAAGGACAAATATGAATAGCTGATGAAGAGACTCTACAATGAAAGAATCTACCAGAGACTCTTCACTCTATAACATCCACTATCAAAGGGAACATGCAAAGGAAACATCCAACAATTGTCTAAAAATGACCCGTAGGGAGAGATAACGAATGACAAATGTGAACAAGAACAAGCACTCTGTCTATCATTTGGTAAATGACAGAAAGACAAAACTAATCAATGGATTCACTCTGTCATTGTAGTCAAGAGAGATTGTGTCTCCGTTGGGATAGTAGGAAGAGGACGAAGTTCAATTGGAAGGTCTGATCCCTTCTCTCCATTTGCCTTCTCCTCATCCTGAAGACGGATCAATAGACGCTACAGTAAGAGAAGAGTACAGTTCTCTCTACTACCATTGTACAGTATCCCTCTACCGTACCTGTTCTCCTGTTTGTGGTCCATCTGCAATTGGATCGTCCCTCATTGTTCCTGCGAAGCACATGAGAACACACACGAGGAGACACATCGCGATCATCTGAAGGAAAGACTTCCACCTCAAACCCGTCCCATGTGCGACGAACCTGTCCAATGATGGAGAAGGTGAGGAAGAGAGAGGCCAACTTTGAGTTGTTGTACAACATGCAACTGCCCTCCTGAATGGATTGAATGAGGGATTACAGTAATCGTGGATATAGTACCTCTCCAGAACAAGCATCTTTCTGTGAAGATGCACATGATACATCAAACATCCATCCAAAGAGAACGGGAGCAGGAATGGTACCTGAGAAGACAATTCCTTCATTGATCTAACAAGTACAGTATACCAATGACTCGAACGAGAATCCATTGAATGCCCAGTGCGAATGATCTCTCAGCATAGTCAACTGTTCTCAATACAACCACAATCAGAGGAACTCCTACAGCAAAAGTGCAGAATGCAAGAGGAGCGAAGAGGACAAGGAAACCAAAGAGGCCTGAATGGGAATGGGAAATGATGGAAGAGAAGGAAAGACCTCACCTGTACATTTACTCTCACAAAATCCCTTCTTCACATATCGGAAGCCTGTCTTTGTATTGTTGGGAACACACGAACAATTGTTGTAGAACTGCAAAGAATGGAGTGAGTATAGACATTAAGATCCAAATATCCACCTTCTTCAGTGGAGAATATGGTTCAGGACATCCAGCATAACATGGAGAGTAGAAGCTCATTTGAGTGCCATCTCTCATCTCTGCACATACGGGATGATACTCAGCTAAACACAGCAATTCTTTTATGGTAAACATTGGAATTGACTCACATTCTACACAATCACAGCCAGAATTACATTGTGAAGTGAGAGTTGGAAGAATGGAAGAATCCTCCAGCCACTGATCATACTCTTGACTGAAAGGAAACACATTCAGACTAGTCTGCATAGAATGGTTCACCTTCCAGGATAGTGTACTTCCTTGCCTACAAGAGAATCGTGATCACAGTAGATGAGATACATAGGAGTCAGTAGAAGGGATGCCATTAGGAGTACTGTAATCGATTGATTGGAAGGGGGAAGGGAAGGGGAAGGACTGACCAATAGAGAACTTGAGTGTCTTGACACAACTCAATCTGAAGTGTTGTACGATGAATCCACTCAGCATTGTTCCCACTCCAGCCATTGGCACCATAATACATCCAATGAGCACATTTGCCTTTGATGGAGCAACTGAGAACTGTCTCTCAAGGTACTTTGACATGAACGACGATGCTCCAGTCACTACCAGACCTGCAATGGAGTGTATGGTTCACAAGCATCGGTGGTTCAGTGGTAGAATGCTCGCCTGCCACGCGGGCGGCCCGGGTTCGATTCCCGGCCGATGCAATATTTTTACTTTTTAACGCTGCTAACTTTCAGTTCAGTAAAGTAGAAGTATCTCGTTGACGGTCGAGTAAACACATAATGTTGTAATAGCAAAAAGCGCAGTCTGGTTTGATCTTCCGGTGTCTATTGATAGTCATTTGGGTGTGGATCCCTTGAATGGCATCAATGGATGAATCCAGTCCATGATCGTCCCTCCCCTCCAATTGGTACTTCCATCACTTGTATCACAATGTCTCATAGGTGGATGTTCATTCTCTTCCTCTCTATCATTCTCACTCATTCTTCTGTCATTCCATCTGATACCCTTGACTTCACTGATTATGACAATGGAGATGATCACTACAGACTCCATCCTCATCTTCGACCACAACGTATGTCATTCCATTCACTCTCATTCCACTCTACCATCTATAGCCTCTTTCTTCCTATTGAATTCAACCCATGATAATCAACATGATGCCAAAGTAAAGTTGGTCTACATTCCAGCGGAGGAAGGAGCAGGTACTGTCATGCCCCCTCTTCCACTGGCAGGATACTTTTGTAGACAAGAAACCTCCTCCCTATGTCAAGGAGAATGGTCATGTTGATACACAACCCTACTGGATTCATGCCAACAAGTACAATCCATGGTGGAGGATTCTAAAACCTGAACCAGATGCAACCAGAATAGGGTACTATTCAAATGAGGAAACACTGAGGTTTGAGTGTTTCAGGTACAAATACACCAAGGGAGGATATCTTTGGGGAGGTTATGGATGGTTTGGCACGATTGATGTGTGGGAAGAGGTGGGGGATTACGGTATTATTGATTGTCAAATGGAATGTGACAGGTCCCAGATGCAGTTGACCATACCACAAAGGAGGAAGATGATGCCAAGAGAGAGAATACGGCAAATGGGCACATTTAGAGTCAACCCGTACTCTTACAGTACCAGTTATCGTTTAGAGTACTTGTATACTAACCGTCTACAGCAACTGCCAGAGTGATGAGCATGTATGATCCGTTAGTGAGGATACGGTAGATGGCAATTGGAATGTGACGGACATCAAGCCACAACTATAATATTACCATTTTACTATATTTATTTTGTTTGGAAATAAATGTTCTCACCTGGTACCAGAGTGGTCCCTTGTGCTTGCTAATCACAGCCGGCATCGAGTCAGCCAATGCATTAGTCGCAGCCTTATCTAAACGAATGACACGTTCCCTCAAGCATCGGTGGTTCAGTGGTAGAATGCTCGCCTGCCACGCGGGCGGCCCGGGTTCGATTCCCGGCCGATGCAATTCTTTTACTATTCTTTCGCTTACCATCAACATGTATCATGCTTGCGCTTCCATTGAATGCAGCAGTCTTAGCAGTGGCAGGCATTCCACAACACTCTGGTGTTCGTTTCTTCGGTCCAGTCAAGGTCTCTTCACGTAGACGAGTCCTTAGAGAAGAGAAGAGAGTAGATGAGGAGTCAAAAGGGACTAACCTGTGCCATTGAAGAGATTCAGGAAGAACCTTGGGAAGAATGAGAATGGGAAAGAATGCAAGTGCACCAAGGGCACATGCAGCAAGGAATCCAAGCCACCACGCTCCCACCCATTTAGGATCTGTCTCTGCCAATCCACTTATCCTAAATGCAATCACATATTTGACCCATTTCAACTACCGTAATCTCACTTCGCCCACAGTTCTGGTGGTAGATGGAGGAAGTCCGTGTGCAATTGCAGAAATTGACTCGCTGCGAGGAATCCGATGGCTGGACCGAAGATGGCAAAGGCATAGAAGATTCCTGAATGAGGATATTGGTTGAATTAAGGGAAGATTGACTCTCTGACCAATGAAGAGGGAAGATAGTGCTGGTCCCACATTCTCATCAATGAACGACACTCCAATTGTGAATAGAGGAGTGGCACCAATTCCATGGAGGAAATGGGCGAAACAGAACATGAGAACATATCGGAAGGCACTTCGAGGCTCAATCAGATAAGGTAACATAACCATTCTACAGTATCCCCCACCTGATAGTCTGTCTTGCAATCTCTCAATGCCTCTGCATGTGCTATGGAGATGTTGGCAGACTCTTCTGAAGGAAAGAGATTACAGTAGTCATAAAGAGCTTTCAATGTACAGTAACCCACTTACCGAATCTCATGGCGCTGCATGTACCGTACACTTTGTCATCCATATTGTCTGCACTGTAAGAGTCTGCGAATAGATGAGGCCATGAGAATACAAAACTGCCAATGAGCATAGTGGCCAATCCTCAAGAGAAATGATACTCAGTCAATGAACAAAGAGGACAAACCAAGTGCGAGAACGAGAGGTTTAGAATGACGTCCACCGAAATATGAAACAGGAATACAGAAGAGAACATAACCAAAATCATAGAACTGCAAAGAATCATTTCAACTTGAATCCTGACTGGAAAGATACAGTACCTGCATGATTCTTCCGATTGTACTCGTACTGATCTTGAATCGACGTTCGATGGATGAAATCGATCCCGGAACAAGGCCATTCACAATTAGACCCTGATTACGGTACAAATGAGCAAGGCGAGGATACTGTAGATACTCACCTGTACTGCACAGTACCAACAGAGCCAAAACAACATCCAATGACGAGTGCCGAACTGCTGCATCCATTGTGGCCTTAATATCAGGGTTGGGTGGGTATTTTTTTTTAAAAGTTTACCGCCAAGTGCCGATTCCACATTGCGTCTCGGCCGCCAGGACGTTGATTTCCTTCTCGATGAGAGCGTGTTGTTGAGCCTGGAAGGAGGAGGAGGAGGATGAGGAAGGGGAAGGGACAGAGTGAATGAGAGGGGAAGAGTGGGTGGAAGAAGGTGACGATAGTACAGAATGTTGAGATTCCACAATGAATCACAAATGTTGTTCTCAGATCGAAGACGTTGTCTGAGAAAGGAAAAAAAGGAAGACCTCTTCTATCTATTCAATGACTCATTTCTATCAGTGATTCAAGTACCATCGCCTATCTTTTTGTTTAATCATCACAAGTTTCCTATCATGACATTAGAGAGTAAGTGAATGTGCGAGAGACAGACAGTCCTCCCATTCCCTCCATACAACAAGACAAGTGGCTTCTCCTGATTGCATGGGTTCGCTTACTCAAACAGGCCTTTCCCTTCACATTCACTCCAATCTCACACTATGGCCATTGAAGGAAAGATTGTAGTGAGAGGTTGAATCATATTATGACTCAAAGGAGGAATGGATGAAGGAATGAAGTGGAATGAGGATAACAACTAAGGTTGGCAGTTATACTACTTAAGTGAATTCGCTACCTCTGCTTCTCCACAGAGCGGCTGTCTCCCGCGTACGAGGGACAATCGTTCTGGGGAGCAGCAGAGATAGCGAATGCACTTAAGTAGTCTAACTGCCAACCATAATAACAACCATAATATGTCATTATTATTCATACTTCCAATGAAGGAGGGCATGAGGAATGAGAGGATGACCAATTATGAAGGAATGTGTAAAGAAGGATGATGGAACCATTATGAGAGGTTCTCTTTGGAATGAAAGATGGAAGGATTCCTTCAATGAAAGAGCAACAATCAACATGAAGATGCAGAGTATCGAGGATCAAGCAATGAGAAGAGAGACAATGGGAGGATGAGAGAGTACAGAGAAAGAGAGCGAAAGTGATTCAGAGAGTTCTTCTTGATGGGACACGGAAAACGTCGTGAGGCTATGGAACAACTGACCTCAGGGAGGAAAGGAGGAATGGGAAGAAGAGGAGGGAAAAGAGGATGAGAAGAGAAGAAGAATGAAAAGGGGATCAAGTGATAGGGATAGAAGTTCAAGAAGCATACAAATGGGGGAGGATAATGAGGATGAAGAACAATTGACTATTCTAGAGAATGGCCTCAAGTGTCATCGTTTACAGAAGAAGTGTGTGGATCTTGGAGACTAAAAGGTGTGGCAAGATTGAGATAGAAGGAAAAGGAATGGAAGACGAATGAGTGAAAGAGTTCAGGAATACAAGATACACAGACTACAAAGACATTCCACTGTCTATTCTCTTTTACCAGATGTCTTTTAGGATTCTTCTTCTTCTCGACAAATGAGGGTGAATTTAGAGTGAGAATGTAAGAAGGTCCTTCATAAGAAGACCTTCCATGCTCACTCTGAACATTCAAAACCCTGACTCATCATTCAAGCAAATAAGCTCGACAATTGATCGCAGATCGACAAAAAGAGCAATGATGGTGTATGAATGACGAACTGAACGAGAGTGCTTCTCGCAACGACAGAGTTAGGCAATGTGAGAATACTGTAGGAGGAATAGACGATAGAATAGTGGATGGGAATGATACTCACAGGTATTTGTCGTGCCCATGGTGCTTCAGTGTGTGGTGGTCGAGGCCAAGGAGGACCAGATGTGAAGCCTGCAATTCAAGCAATGGGATACGGTAACAATCAGATGAGAACTATGAAAAACTACCGTACCTGGTGCATTTCTGCTGTGCTTCTGGAATCGTTCCCTTCTTCTTCCAGCAGAAGTGGATGGTCTGTCTCCATCAGAGTCCGTCTGAAATACAATCTTCCATTCACTCCCATTCCCTCTCCCAACCCCCTCATGCAGTTCAAAACAACATTTACGAAATTTCTGAAAAAAAGTGAAAAGTACTATAAGTTATATAGTCTATAACTTCTTAGTTCTAGTTATTTTTAAAGAGCAAATAAGTTTCTCTTCGTGATAGGATCATTTATTCTGTTAACTGGGAAAAGAAATATGCGACAGGAAAATAGTTACACATAAACCTCGTTTTTGAGAAAAAATTCTGAACCGGAGATTTAGTTTCGAAACTTCCGATAGAGTATTTTGAACGTTGTATAAGATGTCCTCTGTACCTGTTCCAGAAGGTCTCCAGGGGCCGATCTCGTCTCCGCTGCATCGTCCTCTGCTGATTGAGGCATGGACAGCCTGACAGGATAAATATCATAAGTCTTGTGGATGGCAGATAAACAACGAAAGTCTCGAAAGCACAAAACAAGACATGAAAAGAGAGAGCAACTGCCATGGAAAATGGAAGAGGAAAGAACAGGAGAGAGGACAATGAATAGAGGAGATCATATTGTGGAGTAGTTACAGAGTGGAGAGAATGGAAGGACATACTGTTCCAATGTAGAGAAGAGAAAGGGGGAATGTAATGTGTTCCTTCGGTCAATTCGACCATATTTGCCAACGACAACGATAAAAAATCGGCAAGAATGGCAGATTTCCACCACAATGAACACAAAAGAATAGTTTCACGTGAGATAAACAACGAAAAGGAATCCACAATTGAATATTGAATAGAAGAGAAATGAGGGGGGATACGAATGGAAGTGGGGAAAGAGATATGTCGATGTGGAAAGAAGGGATGAACAACGAGAAACAAATTTGTCATCCAATCAAGTAGAATGGACTCAATCTGGAGTAAAGAGCATCTGTAGAAGAGAAAGAGGATGGCAATCTACTAATTGAGTACATTTCTCAAGGAGGAAAGATAAAAGAAACGATAAAGGATGCTCACCTATCAATCAACCACAGACACTCATTTCATTCTCTTATAACGTGTGCATTCATCATGAAGCACATGATGAAAACAACCACTAATGTCACACCATAACGAATACTGTAGAAATGGATGAATAGATATGGACAAAGGGAGAAAGAACAATGATCACGAGACGAGAATATTCTGGGATTGTAACTATTACAGTACACAAAGATGATCAAAATAGTTCCAGAGCGAGAATGGACGGAGTGTAGAGGGGACTGTCTGTTGATGACAACGGATGGGATGCATCCATTTTCCCCACTCAGTCATTCTTTTCTCTTCCATCTGAATGGCCCCATTGGCACACTATGCAATCATTGACACCTTCAATCAGGTTTTGTTGTCTGGTTGAAAGGTTGTGGCCTCCCTGAGGGTCATCAACCTCCCCTTTGTGTGTGAAAAGAGAAGGAGAAG
Organism: Diplogasteroides magnus; assembly: GCA_014805445.1. NCBI lineage: Eukaryota > Metazoa > Nematoda > Chromadorea > Rhabditida > Diplogasteroididae > Diplogasteroides > Diplogasteroides magnus. Next base: position 19,866 of record JACMIF010000539.1, on the reverse strand, counting down.
CTGAGAAGATTAGTCTCACTCTTATCACAGACGGTCATAGAAGAACAAACGGAAACAGTTCAATGGTTATCAATGAATGGAAAGGGAGAAAACAATTGTAACCATGTGACAGGAGGAGAAAGGAGGGGATATATGTGGATGAAGAGAATGATTTGAAATGAAGTCCATTCATGGAACAAAGGCAATGTGTTTGCATTCTGGTGTCCAATTCAAGTCACGTCAACTGTTTTCCTCCCCATTGCGTGCAATGAAGAAGAAGAAGAGGACTGAGAATAGAGAAGAGAAGAAGATTAAGAAGGGAACTCCTCTCACTATCAACGCCTACTCATAACAACAACACAAAGTGAAGAGAGTACATCAGGGGAAAGGAGTAGGGTGTCGAGTCTTTTAGTACATTCGTCATGTCTTTACTCTCCGTTTTGTCTGCATTTTATAGACAACCGCACCGCTGATGAGAGCAGAGTCATGAGGAATGCACTAAAAGACTCGTATGCGACACCCTGGAAAGGAGGATAAGTAATGAGAAGGAATCAAGGGATGAAAGATACAATGGACACGTAAATAAAGTGAATTAGAGTAGAGAGAGGGCCCATTCCCCCTCCCTCGCCTATTCAATTGAAGGGAGAGGAGAGAACCACGCTGTCTCAACATAGAAAAGAGTCAAACGAACAACTAGAGACTATGAGACCATTGGAGATCAATAGAGGAAAAGAGAGAAAGAGAATTACTGAAGAGAGAGAAAGGGGAAGTGAGGAATGAGATGAAAAGGAATGAAGAGAGGGAAGAAGGGAAGAGATGACTTCCCCTCTCACTCTTCATATTACTCAGTCTCAGTCTTGATTGTGAATGAAATGTACGATAGTTGGAAGACAAGAATGAACTAAAGAGTGTGGGATGTTGAAAGGAGAAATGGAAGAGGATGGACGTGTGAATAACGAAGAAAAGAGAAGAAGAAGACTGCATTAGAGAAGTATTGGGAGGGGGGGAGGGTGTTCTGACAATCACTCCTTTCTCTACTCATTTCATCTAATTGCAGCTGATGGAAGAGAATGGTTCATGTGATAGAATGGAAAGAACAACGACGTTCCACCATTGAAGGCCATTCACTGTTCACTCCCTTTTAGGATTAGAATGGAAGGAAGAGACAGCTCATTAGAGTCTACAGAGGGATTGGATCGGATGGCCCCCTTTCACATTTGGAAGGAGTCTCTAATGACTGACCCACACATAAGTTCACTCTGTTCTTATTGGAGTTCAATCATTCTGGAAGGAGGATTGGAATGCAATTCGAGTGAATGAACCCATTGGATGAAGGGGAGGATACAGAAAGAAGAAGGGGATATTGAGGTCGGGAGAACACATTTGGAGACTGCAAAAAGGGGAGAGAAGGAGACACATTCGTGTTATGGGGGCAGTCTTATCTGGATGAAGAGATTGAAGGGGATGAATGGAGGGAAGGAGATAACTGTCAGGTCATTTAGTCATAATAGGGGAAGGTGGACAGGAGAATGATTGGAGATGAAAGAGAAGAGAAGAATACTGCATGTTGCAATGGATGATCAGAGGGAGAATGACACCCGTGACCCTATGACAAATGAGAGAAAGAGAAGTGAGGGAGGACTCATTCTAACATACAAACACAGTTAAGAGTCACAGATTGAAAGGAGACGTCATAGAGGAAGGTTGTGAAGAGATGATAGTATATGTGAGTAGACAGACTCCTTCATGTGGATTCCTTCTGCCTCAATGGACATGACACCTTCCCTTCCTTCCTTCAATTCCAACCAATCCATCCCAATATCAGCCTCTTTGCATTACAAATGTCCCTCTGAACACAATCCACGCAATTGCCCAAAATGGATCCAAAAAGTGGCCGCAGACGTCCTAATCCTCTTTCGTGTTGCGAAAGAGACGTCAGTGTCGGTCCAATTTGGGACTTTGTCAAGTTAAAACAAAGATTAGCAACGATCGTGCAAAGAAGAGAAAGGGAGGATTAGACATTGAATTGTAGTTGCGAGAATGGAAAAGAGGAGTTTATGGCTAAGGAAAGAGGACCGAAAATAAACACATCTTGGAGTTGAAGGGACAAAAATGGAATGAGTGAGTGGAGAAAGTCTCGTACTAGTATGTGTTAGTCGTGTGTCACTATTGCATTCTCTATTTGTGGGTGGGATAAGAAGGGAAAAGACACACCAATTACTCCTTTGAAAGGAGAATGATACACATTTAGTGACAGTAGTCAGAATGGAAGACTTCGCGGACTATAGCGACGAAGGAACGAAGTGTAGGCGAGGATTGAGATGGAGGGGGGGGGGGACTAACTCATTCCATCCAATGAAATATCCCCCATGCACATCAAAACATTCATTCCCATATGCATGGAACGACAAGGCTGATTTATGAGGAGAATTGGAATGAGAAGGAAACAATGAGGAAGGGTCATAAGTCACTCTAAGGAGAAGAATGGAGTGTTTCAATGATGGACTGAGGATGAGAAGAAGAGTAAGACACTGGAGAATCACATGGGAAAGTTGAGAACAAATGAATGAGAGGTCAAGTGAATTGACATGGAAGACTGCAAGTGATGCCCTCAAGGAATGTTCCATCCCATGGGAAGACTATTCAAAGAGGAGACCGAACACTAAATGGCCCCTTTCGATGTACTCACCACTTTGACTCACTTCAGTCCAATTCGAGACTGAACATCCAGTACAATGGGAGTATCACACACACAATTGACACAAAACACACACCACTCACTATTTGAGTATTGTTGTTTTCGTTAATACACATACAAACATCTTCGTCATCCAAAATGATTCGAAATGTTAAATGGATTCAAAGACTCCAAGTCTTCACTCGTGAAACTCTGATGGCAAATGCAGACTGGAAAAGGGAGTGGAATTAGAAGGACAACTTATGGACGAAGAACCGAAGTCACGAAGAAGAGAGGAAGAAATGGACTGGAACTGCAGACAAGTGAATGGAGATGGTTGGATGAATGGGACAAGATCACCTGGGGCAACATGAGAATGAATGACAATAGAGACAACCTTCCACAATGACTACCAACCGTATTCCCCTCCATTCTGGGTGGAATTCATTAGTTCAAAGTGGGAACTCAAGGGTGGGAATATGTTGAGAAGAGAAATGAGAGAACAGTTGACTCTCTCCATTTCAATCCCTTCCAAGTCCTCTACTTCCTTCTTCATGGATCAGTTCCATAGAGAGAAGTGGTCACAACGTATACAGGAGAAAGACTGACTGCAAACAGAAAACACTCCATCCCATTCACCTCACTGTTAAGCATTTCCTCCTATTGTCAAAAATATCTGTTAGCAATGGTTACGTACAATAGGGGAAGCGTTCTGTTTACAATGTTGGTGAACTTTAGTCTGGTGGTGAAAGAAGAGGATTAATGAAATACATTATTAGAAATGTGACAAAGAGATCACGTAATGTAAAGTTGTTTGTCCGGTTTGAGATTGAACACCGATCGAGTAACAAAATGGAAAATACGGGGAGTGGAGCGAAAGAAGGGCGTGGACAGATGGGAACTGATATTTGAAGAAAGCCAAAAAGTGAACAGGAATGAAAGAAACTCGTAAAAGTCACCGATGATGAGGATAATGTGTTGAATGAGGACAATGTCTCTCAATAAGTGGCCAAATCTCATGGAAGGAAGTGAATGGAATACTACACTTCCCCCTCTCTTCTCCTCTACTTCATGGGTCATCTTGAGTAGCCAATGGACCTCATCGTGAGAAGAAAAACAACGAAGATTGAAATGGGACGATGAGAAAGGGACTAAATGATTCTCGCTTGCAAGAGAGATGAGAGAAAAGAGACAGACACCCCCGAGTGACGATGAAGTTTAAGTGCAAATGCACGTAAACTGGCAAACACAGGTGATAAAAAAAGTAGAAAGAGAAGACAGCATAAAGGTTAAATGAGGGAAGAAGTAAACGGGAGTGAACAAAAACAGGTGGGTTCACGTGAAACAGAGAAAATTTGTCAAAAAATTCGTGGATCTGGTATCAGTTCCCTGGAGGAAGAAATTCAGATAAGCCATGATTAGCAAAACCATTGTTGATATTCCTAGAGCTAATCTGAATTTTTCAATTTTCAAAATAAAGAATAGCTGCGTGGAAATTCAGATTAGCTGCGTAGAAATTCAGATAAGTTGTGAAAGAAAAATTTAAATTCAGACATGGCTTATCTGATTGTGAATATTTTCCACCAGAGGTTGAACTCTGAAAATGTACGCAAAGAAGTAATCATAGCCGATAGAGAAACGGCTATTTCCGACTGATTAGATTAGACTTCATCATAACCTTTATCTCTGATTCATCTCTCAAAAGGCAAGGAAATAATCTAATGCCCCGGAAACAATATGTCTCAACGATGGAAGCAATAACAGCGAATCATAGAGAACTAAGGGGGAATCATAGGTTCCAGTACAAACACATAATATACAAACTCTAATCTACTAACAATCTGATAAAAGCTCCGAGTTAAAAGGGAATGTAGACTGTATCACATGAAGCTTGAACAAAGCCACTAACGTATTGGCACATTAAACCCAAAAGGCTACCCAACATTACCCTAAATTTGAAAGCGAAGGAAAAAAAACTCTCATAACAAGCGATATAAAAAGTTTCAAAGCGTTTGGAAAAATTAAAGTGCTCCTATTACACAATATATCCATAACATCACTTTACTACGAATTTAGTAGCTATGTTATATAAGTAAAAAAATTCTTTGGGATTTCTAATTGACACTACGAAGAGAAGGGAAGATCAATGGTCTCTGATAGGAAGTGGATGGCCTTCAGTGTTGAATACCCATTTGTCAAGTGGAAGAAGAGTTGTCTGACCATCGGCCAATAGAAGATACAAGTACTTCAGAGTCTCAGCCAGAAAGAATGACTCCATCAGATCTCTGAATATTAATTATAACACATCCAAACATTACTGTAACTTTGTGGCCTCTATCATTTCTCACATCATTTTCCACCCCAAATAACCCATCTCTAAGCTGCAGCACTGGTTTGATTTTTTCTCGTTATTGTACTAATGGGACTGAAGCAGAACTTCCGTGAAATACAAACAGGACAAATAGATTATATAGCAATAAATTGTTGGATGAAGGAAGACACTTACCGATAGGTCACTTTGGTGGTCTTTACATTATTGACTGATGAATAGCCTCCAGATTCAATTCTTGCATACTTCTCAATTGCTTGGAATGCATTCCATCCCCATTCCTACAGGAAATAAGTATAGCCATTTTAACCAAAAGAATATTACCTGATACTTCTTATCTCCAGTTGCTCTGTACAAGTAGAACCATGCTTCTATTGCTTCCGGACGAAGCAGACAATGTGAGTCCAAAGGCTACAGTAACCATGTTTTTCCACGTGAGACCAAGAATGACTCGAACCTTGATGATGACGTCTTCCTCTTTGTTCACATCCATATTGAAGTATGCGATCTCTGGTGCCAGTCCTGTTGCTGTCTCATACATTGCATGGCAAGCCTCTCCAAGGTCCTACACAAAGAATACGGTATTAATTCATAATTAATCAAATCAACAAACCTTTGCAATTTGTAGATGCTTCTCCGGTTGCCCAGCATACAAATTTCCAAGGACAAGAGTACCAGAGAGGAAACAGACCAAATGATCCTATTAAGACAAAACTGTCAAGATAAAATACAACCATGAAATAGAATAACCATTTTGGGTGAGTATGCATCTCCACTGAGAAGTTCTCCCACGAATCGAAGTTTATGTGGTTGACTTTCCCTTAGAAGAAGTCTTTCCATTGAATCCATGGCTTCAGAGTAGTCAGATAGAAGCCTAAAGGGTTCAATTATCGATGTATCAAATGTGAAATCCCACCAAGGGATGGTCTTTCCAGTCTGTAGATACTGCTTCAATAGATACTCGTAATAACTGTCTGCACGTGCACCAAATGTGATGGTTGTACCCGCTTAGAGGAATCAAATAGAAGACCTTCCAGGTTGCAGTACCACTCACTCTTGAACTTGCCAGTCTGTGCATTGACAAACATGTCACATAGTCCTCCATGTTTGGCACATCCTATCTCATGAATGTGCGTCGAAGTGTTGAAGGCTCTTTGCTGGAAAACAAGTATCAAATACAGACACTCATACTTATACAGTACCTCAAATGTGACATCCCCAGTAATCCTCGATAGATCTCGATACTCCAATTGTACAGTAGTTGCCTCACTCAATGAAGAATCTGCTCCCCAGTTCGGACCTTTAGCAGCCCTTAACAAGATGTTCTTCTATCCATCAACAACAATGAGATTGACTTAGTTTTGAGGTTGACATCACTGAATGGAATGGATGATGGACTGTGTGTCCATGCACCCGTCAATCGAATTCCGACGTCTTTTGCTCGATCAGCAAACATCTAAACTGAACATTCAACCGGGATAATCAATATGGGATACGGTACTTGATCGCCAGTCAAATGATATGCAGACAACAATCCACCCAGGATACGAATAGACGATTCAAAAAAGTTGACATAACGATCCTTCTCAAAAGAAAGAGAACTTCGGATCCATTCGGTCGCTTCAGCTACTTCTGAAAGAGATTCCAATAGAGATGAATTCAATCAATAACTACCGTACCCTTTTTGAGTCCCATGATGATTGCTGTATCCAGTCCATCCACTATAGTCAGACCCGTATCAAACCAATCCGAGTAACTCTGCAATTGATTGTGAAGGACAATGATAACAGTACTCTTCACTCTGGATATGGGTTTGAGTTGATCGTGTCCCCAGGCGTCCTTCTTATATGCTCTCCATGCGTATTGGAATGCACTCACAACTGCACGCTGTCTGTCATTTGAAGGACCTGAATCAAGTATTCTACACAATACATTGATTATATTTGTACCTTTGAAGTGGGGGAGACCAGAATCCAATGAAGGACCATTCAATTGTTCTCTTATTTCATCTCAAAATGAATGATTGTACAGTAAGGAAGATTGTCTCACTCTTCTCATTCGATGCTACTGCTTGTTGTTCTTGATCCCTGTTCTCTACAATCTCCTAAAACAATCAATGTCGATATATTATAGCCATGGAAATCTTACATTTCTATTGTCTATTCTGGCTTGAATCTCTCCTTGTTCCAGTATCTCATTCGTTGAATCTTGAGAACCCGTTGAGCCCAACACCCGAACAGTGAAGAAAAACTGAACATTTACATTGCTCTCATAGTACATATAATTATTTTGAAACGATACTCCATTAATCAAACATTATAACTTACAGTAACGATAGTTGCAAGGAGAAGCAAGGATCGAACGAGACGAGGCATCGATCTCCAAAACTGAAAAGGGAAATGTGAGTAAGAAATACTAGTAAGGAAATTAGAAGAGAAAGATGAGACATGATTCATGTCACATGAGCAAAGAGCGCATGCTACTACCATTTTTAGTAGGAAGTATAATTGTGTGCAGATCAAAATTATGCTGCGTTGAACAAAATAAGAATCAAACAGAAATAAACATCCCATGGATCTAACAGCTATTCGAAGGAGCGGATGATAAAGAAGAAAGTGAGGATGGGGCGAGAGAATATAAGTATGAAAGTTCTAACTCTTAGAACAAAGAGAACACGAAGAACATTATGACAGCATTTCTAAGATGATCATTCATGCATTAAGCTGAATAAGGATGTCAGGAAAATTTTCGAGAAGCAATAAACGTTTGTTGTGTTTGTCACAATGGCTATAGCTTTTAACACATAAATCAACGTTATCAAATCTAAATGGGTATGGTGTGGTAAAGCAATAATGACATTCTTATTCGAAAATGCTACCAACAACAAATGTTCCCTAAAATCCACCGCGAGCAGCAACGCTGTCGTCAATGAGAATTTAAGTGAAAATGAAATGGAAACAAATGAAATCCCAGAGAATGAAGGGTAATAAGAAACAATGTGCGCTGATGAATAGTGAAAAGGGTCAAACGTTAATACTTCTAGACACGCTCCATGCGTGATATCCAATCAATGAACTTGTTCTGACCCTGCCAACAGCCATCGCTGTACTTCTCCTCGGGCCGATGGTGTCCCGCACAAGAAATGGCAGTTGATCGTCCCTTGAGAGTCGTCCCGATGGCATACTTTGTCTGGACGATTCAGACCATACTTCTATAATTTCAAAAATTATCATAATAAGAGCTGCAAACACAAAATTGAGCACTTTATACAAATTTTGAACGACAACTTCGTAGAAACCGTAGTTAAAACCGCAAAATAGTAAAAAAATATTTAGGAAAAATCGGTCATATTAAGCACACTCGGCGCAGACAAATTCAACATGAATTACACCGTTTTATTTTACTTTTTTGGTGTCGGTTTACGCGTATTACGTGCTTATAATATACTCTTATTTTCCCTTTAACTGTGTAAATGTTACTCGAATACCTTGCCCTTTTGTACTCGCGAATATGACGATATTCCAGAATTTTTAACATCCGATTTTAGGGTCCTCATTAGGCCGACATGCTGTCGCGTATTTCAGTCCGTGCTCAGTCCACCGCAGCGGGTTAGAAATAGTGTTTCTTCTTTCTATGGAGATATTGTTTTGGTGAACGTACGACCTGATGTTTCAGCTACCTCTGCTCCAAACACCCTTGCTTCTGCCTTCGACCTTCGCAGTTCCCGTCTTTCATCTGGTCTCGTCGTCTCCTCTGTCGATCTCGGACAGCCCATTGCCCATCTTTCTATCGCTTTCAGGTTAAAATGCGCTTTTGGAAAAAATAAATTTGATCGAGCAAAAGTGGGTGGAGCGTTCGTCCGTTTCAATGACGGCTGATAATCGCCCATGTATGTTGCCTTCGTGATATTGGTATTTTGAGGGCTGGTTCCCGTCATGAGACTGCATCGGAGGCTGGATTCTCCCATCGTCTAAGGAATGCATTTGGAGGAGACTCTCGTCGTGCCAAGGGACTCACCATGCTTTGGCAGGTGAGACATCTCTACATCTTTTGTTATTATGAATCCTTTTGCAGTCCGGTGCCATTGGAGCTGATGTGAAAGCGACTGCTGACAGGGAAAACATCATTCTCTCCATGAGCTTCGTTAGTTCTTCATTTCTGATATAGAATGAATACTGTCATTACAGCCCCGTACACACGCTTCTCTTGGTGCTTCTCTTCTATCTGAATTGGCTCAGCCGAGACTGGAGGCATGGGAATTGGAGGACACCCTGGAGTCACTCAAGGCAATTGAAGAGTTGTGAATTGAACAAGAGAACACAATTTCAGACTGATATTGCCCATCAGGCATTGTGGGAACGAGTGTCACAGTTGTTGCACGAGGCTGCATTCAGGTGAGATTGTCTATCGAGACTACCGTATACCAGTGAATCGTGGCAGGAACGGCCCTCTTGCCCAGTCTCCCCTTGCCAATGTTCACAACTCTGGATCAATCAACTACCAGAAACTGCAGGATTATGCCAATTCTCGAATGGTTTGTTTCATCCAAAATTGTTTATCATAGTGAACTGAAGATTAGTCAGTTGATCTCTATTGTCCTGTATTAGTCTTGTCTCCTTCCTTGTTACTAGTCTTGTCTCCAGTCTTGTCATCCTTATCCGGTCTTGTCTTATCTTCCTTGTCCTTCCTTGAACTCTTCCTATCCCCTTCCACATTTGTTTCCTTATCCTTTGTCTGTCTGTTGCTGCTCTTGCTATGCGGTTCAGTTTTGAATAATGTGTCTCCCTTTCCCTGTAAAAATAGTACATAATGTCCACTCTTCCCCCACACTTCTCACCACTTTATTTGTGTTGTCCTCGGCTCCTTAATGGAAATATTTCCTTCTTTCCAAATGCACATTCCTCTCACCAGTCTTTTCACTTGGTTCCGAGTCCTTCTTATTGGCGATGACAACAAAGTTGGGCCAATCTTCATCAGCGACATCCTGTAGGATACTGTAGAAGGAGAAGAGTGAATGGTTCGTACATCAACAGTGTCTCCTTTCTCATTGTCCGAGTCTTCCTTCTCAGACATTTTAAGTCTTCTGTTCCACCATTCATTTCCCTTGTCCACACATCCACACGTAGTCATCTTGGCCTACAATATCGTTCTCTTTCCTCCATTCAACAAGGAATTCTCACTCTCGTGAATGCAGGATAGATACTTGCAATGATAATGAGAATGACTGTCACTACAACACTCATCGCATATGTCTGCCAACACAAGAGAAGTGCACCTCAATATCTTGATCTATCAACTGTAATGGGAAGGAAACTGACTAGGTGTTGGTCCCATCATTTTGAAGATTAAAAGAGATGACCAGTCGAAGTAAGAATGATGTGTAGAATGATGAGAATGAGCGAAGTGCTTGCAATACGAAATGTTAATGTTTTGCTTCGTTGATTGTGATTCAATCGATTGTTTCAGGTGGCTTCTGAGTGTGCAGTAGTTGGAGTGAATGTGGATCACGGAGATCTTCAGTCTTTCTTTGCTGAAAGAGCATTCATTCAGGAGTCAAAGGGAGGAAGGAAGGACATTGGTAAATGATGGGAGTCATTATGAGTCAAATAGTTTGTTGCAGCGTCTTGTGAGTACTTTGGTCATAATTCAGTGCGGAGAGATGGACCACCCGGAAAGGTTGGAGGTAAGTGACTCTTGTATTCACTTAGACTGTTGTATTTGAGTGGCCGTTGGTGGAGAGGCTCCCTCACTTGCTGACTCAAAGGGATTGGCTGCTGCAGCTGTTGTGGCTCAACTTGCACAGAAGGGTATGTGTCAATGATGAGAGATTACGGTATTGATTATTTTCCATTTCATTCTTTATCCATTCTCACAATACAATTTGAATACAGAGCAGTACAAAAAATACAAAGAGGAATGGCTTCCCCTCGTTAAATACGATTTAGGGTGGGTGATGATATGTAGATACAAGATGAAACACAATTAATCATGCACAGAAGGTGCCGGCAATATGAGGTGTCTATCTAGTTTGTGTATCCTATCAGAAAATATTCCTACTGTAGGAGAATTAACAATGTCAGACGGAAGAGCATTCCAAACACTAAGACATCTTGAAACAAAAGAACTACGCCGCTTTCCATAAATTTCAAAAGGCAACAAAAATCTAAGGTTATGCGCACTCCTAACTGGACGATGAAGGGGAGCCACAACAAACAAATCAGATGTATTCAGAGAAGGATAACCATGAAGACATTTGTAAATGAAAATGAGATCTCGACAAACACGACGATATTCCAAAGAATCAAGCGATAATACACGCAAACGATTAGAATATGGCATAGCAGGATAACCAGCACGCGATAGAATACGACGGGTAAAAGCTCGTTGCACACGTTCTACTTCAAGGGATAAGCCAATGGTTGTGGGATTCCATATCTCTGTAGCACTTTCTAACAAGGGATGTACATAAGTATTGAAAGAATGTGTCAAAAGTGCAAGAGAGTTTGTCTTAAAACAACGCAAAATATTGTTAACCCTATTAGTTGCATTCTTTGTAATAATGTGAATGTGCTGATCAAAATTAAGTTGTGTGGATATGTGGATTCCAAGATCACGGACAACATCATTAGTGGAAAGGGGACTACCGGACAATGAATACGAACAACGATTAGTGGATGGGCCAAAGTGAACTACGGAATATTTTTGGACAGACAATTGCATGTTCCATTGTGACGCCCAATTCGCTACGTGATCAATTGCTAATTGCAAATTTGCAGAATGACTACAACTAGCGAAGATCTTGAGATCATCTGCAAAAATTCCAGCATGAACATTATTGGGAAGATCGGCAGTAAGGTCATTGACAAAGATAATGAACAGAAGGGGGCCAATACAACTTCCCTGTGGAACACCACTCTCGACAAATTCAGAAGTAGATAGTTTCAAATCAATACATAGTTGTTGTGATCTACCAAACAGAAATGACCCAATCCATCTAAGAAGAGGATTTACTACACCAAGAACAGTTAGTTTGTGAACAATAAATTGATGATCTAAGCTATCAAATGCCTTTCGAAAATCAAAATAAACACAATCGAATGACCCTCCTCTAAGCAACAGTCTATGATATACAGAGATGGATTCGGACAACTGAGTGGTGGTGAATTGACCATTTCAGATTCCAACCCATACTTGAAGGCGATTGCGGAGGGAATGAAGTCGAGTGGATATACTTTCTACGTCAGAGAAGTGAGTCTTATACTTTTACCATAAACATTTCCCCTTTTCTCCTCAATTTCTTTATAGTTAACCCGTATGCTAGGGTGTCACATCTCTGCATTTTATAGACTACTGCAACGAGTTCAGACATGACGAATGCACAAAAGACTCACATGCGATGCTCTACTGTATTTTTTCTTATATTAATATAAATATAAATAATCGTAGGCATAATTTGAACTTTTAAAGATTTATACAAAAATCGTGTGCTTGCAGAGGAAGGCAATCGACAAATGGCCTTTTCAACAGAACACAATTTCCATTGTGGAACAGGGCACCGTACAGATCCCAGAAGGAGCCTCTGAACAGACACTCAAGGTTGTTCATTTAAGATACATATTATTTAAGCTTAAACTTTTAAATTAAATTTGAACGTTGTTCTATTTCTGCTGCCACAGGGATGAAGATGATGGCAAACACCACTAGTACTTGTGCGATGCACATCACAACGCACATTGTAATAGCGGATAAAATACTTGTATTCACGGGAAATATAGACGTTTAAGAGTTACTTCAGAAGCTTAACTTGTATTGGACTGTACTGTAAAGTACAAGTTAGAAGACTGAGGTGGCTGCTAAAAATGAGTCTTTACAGGACATCATCTGTGCAGCTGCCATTCCTGCATATCCCGAGGCACTCTTTAAACTGATTCAGTCCATTGGTGACAATTCGGGAACGGTAAGAATCTTGTCTTTTTTTATAATTGAGAATTGCTTGTCAAATTTATTTTCGCTTTTTTATTTGGATTTAATCGAATGCAAAAGTTTAATGACGAATATATATTTGAGCCACAAAGAGATGATTGACTGATGTGGCATTGCCTGATGCAGTCGCAATTGGGAAAGATTATGATATTACAGTGCACTGGAGAGAACTGCCGTGACATGCGTCCTTCTCCCTTCTCTTACTCCATAAGGCACATCATCTGCAGAGTTCTGGGAGAGGAATACAATCCAAAAAAAAGAAAAATTTCAGTAAGTTTATCATTCGTGGCATTACTAGGTACGCCCTTGGAATTGCACACGCTAAATGTTTATAATAGTTGTTACGGTTATTTTTTTAAATTTGAATCAGTTGGTAGTTGTCTAAATCTATATATTTGAAAAACGACTTGCATAATGTAAGTAGAGAGACAGTGAATCGGCTCTCGAAGTACATTCCATTTCTCCAATTCATTGTCGAGCCGTTGCCTATATTCATTGAGAGACAACAGCTCGACAATGACTTAGAGAAAAGGAGTGCACCTCGAGAGCCGATTCACGGTCTCTAAATGTAAGCGACTTTCAGGAGTGCTGATGTGGAATCCGACACTAGTTTTTCGAGTACGGACAGTGAAGAGAGTCTGGTCTCAGTCATCGAACGTGCACAGACTACAGTAGTGGCTGATAATCTTCCCAGGTATACGGTCACTACCGTACTCTTACAACTGATCAGGCATATTGTATTCAATGACACACAAAACGACGTGCGGTCTCGTGTTACTTCACAAGCTGGTTGTACCGTGTTAGACAGCGGTTATCGGCATATTTCTACCGCGACAGTGTTAACTCTCCCAGAATTAATTGATTAGGCAAAATACGCTTTGAGAGTGCCGGAACAGGAGATAGCGAGTATTATATTGCCAGTGCATTCTTCATGTCTCTACTGCGGTTATCTATAAAATGCGGAGGTAGCCGCTCCTCAGAGGGAAGGGACATGACGAATGCACAAAAGACTCGCATGCGATACCCTAGTAAGCGGCTTTCAGGAGTGCCGCTCTGGATTCCGACACAACTTTTTCAAGCACGGATAGTGAAGATAGTCTGGACTCAGTCATCGACCCTGCACAGACTACAGTAGTGGCAGACACTCCTCCCAGGTAACTAACTATCTTACGACTGATCGGGCATACTGTATTCAATGGCACACAAAATCGAAGCGCCGCTTCGTGCTACTCCACAAGCTGGTTGTGCCGCGTAATCAGCAAAATAATTTCGGGCGGAATTAACTTGTAGAGAGTTGTAGAGTCTTTTAAAAAGTCTTTATTCCGGGGTCAAGGAGTAATCCATAATGGGATGTGTTCGGTGGACTGCGAGGCCAGTCGATTACGAGTTACACCCTGACGTTCCAAATTTTGTAATGTTAGGCAAAATACGCTTTGAGTGTGCCGGAACAAGAGAGAGTCCTGTATTCCTTTGTGCCGAAACCCATGTTCAACTGTCGGAGACAGGCGTCGATCGACTACAGTGGAACTGTCGGGTGAGTCCGCTTTTGCCTCTGAAACAGCGCCGTCTTTTACCGCATATCGTTACGGTAGGTTGGTAAATTTTTTGAGCTTTGAGCCAGTTTTGTTTTAACAAATATATATACGGTAGAAAGGGTAACGACGGACTATGATATTATTAGAGAAATAAAGCTGAGTTGTTGCAGCAAGACAGAGGATGGAGAGAGGAGAGGAGAGTGGGAGGTCAAGGGACAGGATGAGACTGTATCCAATGAAGCAACTACAAGTGGAGAAATAGGTGAGCGAATGTGTTCATAGGCATTGAATAGAGAGAGAGGGGGGGGGGTTGACACAACGATTATTTCAACGAATTCTTTGAAATGTTAGTAACGGGTGTGTAAACATTTGCAAGACTGAGAAAGAGAAGATATATTTTATGCACAGAACGAGTATATAAAATATGATGAAAATTTTATTCATGAAAATATAGAATGTAAAAGAAAAGAGTAGATTTGTTTTAGTGAGAAAGATTGTGGTGGAGTATCTCTCTTCTATTGTACCCAAAAGCCAGCGACATTCGACGAAGAAGGTAAACGATTTAATACAAAAGCATTTTTAAAATTCTAAAAAGAAAAATAGAAGTCATTGTTTTTCCAACTCCTTCCTGTAATCGGGGGGAGGGGTTTAATCGTTTTGTGGACCGTTAGGGTAGGCGACGGTTGTAAACAGACTTATTGTTTGTAATTTTTAAACGCTAATAGAAATATTGCTTGGTTGGTTGAGGTTCGTGTCTGTATTCTTTCCACCCGTGGAGTCGCTGCTGAGACTCTGATCACGGCGGCCAAGCAGCTGGGCAGCGCCTTTGAGGTATTTATATTGCATTTAATACTAAATTTAATTATATGTATAGTTGTAAAACTTCATTATAGTCTACTACGAAAAAAGTTGCCGTTTAATTTAAAAGTGGTCCATCGATCAATCAATAAATCAATGTGGTCTTTTCCCCAGATCGTTGCTGTATTCATCAAGGAAGCCGGTTCGCCTGCGTATGAACTGGCAGCATCTCTCGGCATCGACCACCATCACGTTCACAGCGAATTGGAACTGCAGGATGTAAGGCATACACAGGCTTCGTGGCCTGTCGTAATATGAGATTTTCCCTGCAGGGTGCTCACCTTCGCTCACATCGAAAATCCACTCATTTCCAGTGCAAAAATTGACTCTGCAGGGTGGTCATATTAATTTCTGCAGGGTGGTATCGATATTCATCTCTAGCATGTCTATGGCAGTGGAAACAAACATATCGTATAATCGCGTATACTCATATTGACTCCCCCGCACTTCTGGAAATAGCTTAATAAACTACTGAATGCGAGGCTCCTCCGCACTTTGTCGGCAATTTTCTGCACTCCTACCGCAGATTTCTTCAGATTCCCACTTTTTAAGAATACGGGGATATTTTTTCTTGGGGTATACTGGGTTATTTATGCACTGATGTAAGGGGTTTTATTTATTTATCTATGTGTACAAATATAATAAATGAGAGACAAATTTCAGCTTCTTGACTCCTATATGACTGACCTCGTGTGCATGTAGGATATCAGGTACATGCTCTCCCCCAGTATTCTTTTCACTTTTTTTCTTAATCATTGTCCAACATGACACTCTAGACACTTGAGCTGTGAGGTAATGGCACACGTGCCCATGACGCTGCTGTTTTTCCACGCACACTGTCCTTCCTGTGAAGAATCATTTAATGTCCGAGTAATCAAGTGATCAAATTGCACATTTGCAGATGGGCTTTTCGTTTCTCCTTCCTGAACAAGAAGATGAAGCTGCTGCAAGTGTTGCCCGCTCCAATCGGTCCTCCATTCTCGTTCATTGGTAAGTGATTATAGAGGGATTGTAGCCACCCGTAGTGTCCTGAGTGGCACAAATTCTCTCGTTACTTGAGGATTTATTTTTATTAACCTCTGTGAAATTGGAACCTAAAAATAGTGGCGTCTTGTTTATTGACTAAATGCACCGTAATTGTGTGAATAAAATGTTAATTTTGCAGAATTCGATCACTTCTATGACGCGCCTGCACATGGAAAGGAATGCGTCACATTCTATGTTGAGAATGTCAGTGATTTTTAGAAATTTAGAAAATTGAAAATATTTCAAGTAGCATTATATTGTTCCACGTTGGACAGGCTTCCAAGCTTCCAATAAGTGCATAAAACATGATCTAATAGTATTCCTTTTATAAATTCGCCTTTGAAAATGCGAATCTTTATCGAAAAGATGCACATTACTGTACGTATCTGTGTAACAATGAAATAATCTTGCAGAAGGAGGAGGAGAAGATCTTCATTGTCGATAAGGCTGAAGTGAATGTAGAGGAGGATGGAGACTTCAATGCACTTTTGGTGAGTTTTTCTTCTTCCTCATCTCACCCATGACTGAATTGCTCGTCGAATGCTGCTTATTCCTCAGCGCGATGATTAGTGGAGGCTGTCTATTGGAAACATTTTGATTTACTGCGGACCCTAAGTTTGTATCGTGCTGTTATGGTGCTGACATACTAGGGAGGCAGTTGCATTGTGCCCGATTAATGGTTGAAGAAGATGTTGAAGAGTTTTGGTTTTGAGGATGCTCACCGTACCACTGCAGCTGCCGCATTCCCTGAAGCACTGAACAAGCTCATCAAATGGATGAAAGGAGAGCAGTGAACGTAGGATTACAATAGTCACTGCAAGTACCGTGTCCTAGGGTTACGATAGTCTAACATTGCTCTTTTATTCACTTTTGCTAATAGTATGCATCCGATTTCACTGTTCATTGGTATTCGGTAATTGCTCTCACTTTTTCATCATGTTCAATATACTTTGTAGCTACAGTATATGATTGCGGTAGCCTAACATTATTCGGCTTTTAATTCATTCCCAACATCTCGTCCAATCTTTCGATCTTTACTCGCTCTTTAATTCACTTTCTCTTACCAGTAGAATACGGTATTCATTAGTATCTTAGAGAAATACTCTCACTCGTGCATCATTAACTAATATTTCGTTTCTTGTACATAGTAGTCAACAGTGGAAATGTATTGTCAGCATCTCTCCATCTTCCATACAGGCACTTCTTTTGATAGATGGTTGATTCTGACTGTTCTCCGTCTCAATCATTCATTCACTGTTTTGTTCTTTTCTTAAGCAACAACTCCATTCACTCTATTTCATGCCCTCGAATAGGATTCGCCTCTTTTCTGTTCTTGTTGTTTCTTTTCTAAAGTTTTCTTGGGTGAACTAACTAAACTTACTCTTTAAGTATCACTTCCATTTCACTCCATTATTGTTGGCGCCTTTCTTGCTCATTTTGTTATAACCTACCTCACTTGTTCTGTTTAATACACTTTCATCTAGCCGGTTCAACTTTACTTTCATGAGCCTAATGTGTAGATGTACTTTCCTCACCAACCTATCTGTTAATGAGAACCATCGTTGTACATACGCTTCGTTTTGTTACGTTCTTCTTCGACAAGAACGCCGATCTTGTTGGGTTTTGTATAAATTCCTAGTTTCTAAAGCTATTGTATGTATTTTAACCAAAGGTTTATAACCTGATTTATGACATATCTGAATACCTGATAACAAGCACGGTCAGACTGGCGATATAGACGGCTAGAGAGTTGTGAGAGAGCACTGTTCAATAGGAGAGAGAGAGCAGAGAAATCTGACCGGCAGCCTGACCACACGTGTGAAAATGATGGTGATGTATTCTTAGCCTCCTTATGATGGAGGAGATGCAATATCATGACGGAGAAGGAATAAGAAGCTAATTTCATTGATGTATTTTCTCACGCTCATGTGGAAGGTTAATTTTGAATCGGTAATAAATAAATCGAAAATCCTGCCTTCTTGAGCTGTCAGAGCGCAAGTGGGAGGCAGGGAAATAGACGCGCGCGCGCGGGGGAAACAGCTTGTTTTTACCCAAATTATATTTTCTGTTTCTTGACGAATTGTTTTTCTCTCCTTCATACCTATTCGCAATTTCAAATTCGGACTTTCATTTCATTTCTATAAGTGCTATTTTAGAAATGGAACAGACCCTGGGTCTCATGCTGCAATTGGAGACCCGCCTGAGGGCAGTGGTGAGTATGACACGAAGAGGGGGCGATGAGTGGTTTATTTTATCCATTTATTAATTTTTCCTGGCAGTAATTATGATGCCGACTCTCAGTTGCGATTCTAATCTCCTAAGAGCTTGTAGAGTTGCTTGAGAAAATCGGAAGATTCCGCAAAGAAAGGGCTGAATTTTGGGTAGTAAATATAGTATTTCCCGCTCTGACATAGGAATATGAGCGACAAAAATGGCATTTTTGTGCAGAAGGAGAAGAATGAGAAGATAAGAGAAGAGCAGCGAGTGCTGGAAGAGAAGGCAGACGAGCAACAGAAGAGAGTGGAACCGATGCGGGATCGGTTAGAGAAATGACATTTATTACTTATTTTACATTAAAAAGACGTGTCAACACGTTCAAGAACTATAGATTATTCATGTACTAGAGATGGGAGAATATGTGATAATTTTAATGGGGATTTACTGTTATGAGTTAGTGAGGAATTGTTTAATTTGCGTATCATGTCAGTTGGGGGGGGGGGGGGTTGTATTAGTGTTTGGGTAGCCCCAAAATGTGGACGTATAAGCCACAATATAATTT
>JACMIF010000538.1:0-36924 GCA_014805445.1 Diplogasteroides magnus | reverse complement strand
GTCTAGTATATACATGAAAAATTTCAGAAGTTTTCGAAAACTGAGAGCTGAGATATCAGAGAAAGGAGAGTGGACGGAAACTTATTATCGATACTGTAAATGAAACAAGTAATGCTAATTCAGACCGCATGCCTCCGCTTCCTGGCCCTCAACGACGCCACAGAAGACGTGAAGCCCGCGAAGATATCCGACCATCCGGAATACAAGATTGTCAAGCATAATGAACTTGAAAGTTCCCCCATCCAATCCATATGAACTTTGCCCCAACTGCATAATAACCCACACATAAGAAATCTCCCCATCCCGTGAGCTTTTGTCTTCTTCCCACAAACTTGTTGGTTTTACTTTTTTGCCTATCCCCGTAATGCATATTGACTACATTTTGATTATGAAAACAAATTCTTATTATATGTGATACCGAGTCACACGATTCCATGTACATTAGACAATAGAATCCCCTATTGTTTGCAAGTTCCTCTTTCATGAGTCTTCGAACGATATTGTATTCCATTTCTGAGTAACAATGCACAGGAAGTCGGAGAGCTTGTGATTTGGGCTTATCTCCACCTCCAGACAACTGTGAAATTGCGTCTTTGGCAACAGTTTCAGACAACAGTATCCCAAATTAGAAATTGCGCAAAATGATCAAGCAACAATGTCGTGAACTTGTCAAAAGTATGCCGTCACGATGACGTATCCCAATTTTTTTATTTCGCAAGATGATCAAACAGCAGCATGACGTTTCAATTTCGTCATGATGGCGCTAATACGCGCAGTTCTCTTCCGCTCTTCCCATTCACGCTCACTAACTAACATTCCCAAGTTGTATGCGTGTGTACGCTGATATTTGCGCGTGCTCATCTTTGTCCAACTATCACACTTGGCTGAATTTCCCACCTATACCTACCTGTATAATGACTAATCGAGTAAGCAATCCAACCCACATTGTCGTCATACCCTCACTTGGGCGGTTGTCCATAACCCAGACACCGGTTGAATGAGGCGAAAGGCGGGAAAGAACGGTTCGTCGGTTTGTCGCGGAATGATTACCGATGATGACTAACGTTAGGAGATACGGCGTGATTTTCCACTCCGGTAGTTGTATTGAGAACGGTCTCTTACGTGTTCTCTTCTCATTTTGGTTGGCAGTTTGGCAGCTTTTTGGGTTATGTTTCAAGGCTCCTATATTTATGTAGATATACGAAACTTGAAGTAGTAAAACTGCCAACCATCGCGCAGCTTCTTACTTGTTCTCTTCTTATTGTATAATGCATGGGAAAAGTGCCCTGGCAGTTTGTCACGTATTCCAGCTTCATCTCTTTTATGCCCCTTTCTCCTTCCCTTCTTCCTTTCCCCGATGACATGTCATTCGAGATAAGAAACAGCACAGTGCTTCAATCCTTATGACTCTTTTCCACCCTTATGACCCGTCTCTTAGTCATCTGATAACCTCTTCTTACCGCTTGAAGAAGAAGCAGCACAATATTGAATTTCGGTGGCAGAGCTTTATTTACCCACTCGCATTATATATGGTCCAGTTTTGAGGCCTATTTGCACTTATTATCTGCGGTTTTGTGCTTGTAATTGTCAATCGAGGTTCAGAACCCAGATACAGAAGATGCAAATTAATTGCAAAAATGATCATCGGCTGTTGTGTCAACATATAGTAGACTAATGACTTTGGTGCTGGCAAGAGCCATTCACGCTAATTATCCACGGCTAAGCATAGCTATATGCAGCCTTTCCCTACCCTAGTGGTGACGGGGCTCTGATAATAAGCCGTAAATGAGGATGGGATATAAGAGCGCCATGGACATTTGCCCCACACTGGTGAAACGTCCTTGGCGCTCTCGTCAATAGGGACCGTCTAAGTGACCTCCTCGAAGCATATTCCTTTTCTCCAAGTCGTTCGGAGCGGTTGTCTATCAGTGGCAAGAGACAGCCACTCCGAATGACTTAGAGAAAAGGAATGCGCTTCGAGGTTCTTTAGAGGTCCCCCATCAACCACCACGTTAATGGCTCTGCCTGCTCATCCAATATTTACCCACACTTACTAATACGGTAGCGTCCCACGAGAACTGTTGTATGTCACTTTTTACCAGTAGTGACTATTGTTATTCCGTAGGCTCGTCCCCGCTCTAGCACGGGAATGAAGTATCAGAATCCGCATATCTTGTGACGAAGGGGATAAGGTGCAGGGGGAGGCTTCCAATATCCGTCTCCCTTATATGGGATGTTAATCCAATCGGGGGCGGATGATAAAGCTGCGATATACTAAGCCCGTGTGCAACCGTCAGCAGTCATTACTGATGCCATTGATGGTCTAGACTGTAGGAGCGATTCCAAATATGTTTTTGGACTGTACATTCGCATCAAGCGAATTGGTCTAGACTCGTGATTCGCGGTCGGATTTGCACAGAAGCGCATTTCATTTCCTTTTCGCAAAAATATAATGCACATATCTAGGTAGCCGGGATTGTAAATCGGTAGTAAACGCCATTTTTCATTAGTCAGATACTCGGGCGGTTGTCTATCTAAGGTTCTACAGATTTGAAAACACCAATGGGTTTCTTCCATTAGAGTTGACAGCGAAGACGCACACAGATAATCCTCATTCCTTGAAACGAACGCTTTTTGACGTATGTTTGCGTGAGATTCGCTCTTTGCGTCTAGACGTTCGTGATCTCATCCCATGTTAGTGTAGCTTTTGATATGTGTTCTAAAACGGTAAATATGTCGCTATTCTTCTCCGGAGCGCGGTTGTCTATAGTAAAATGGCACATTCGTGCTCCAGAGGAGAATGACGGGGCAAATTTCCTGATTTAGAACCCCTGGCATTTGGGCACATTTGTGATCTTTGAGCTGCCGCACTCTTCAAATGTTCTGGTCGTGCCTTGCTCAGGTCAATGTCAGTTTAAGTTTATATTCTTATGCCGTATGCTGCATTGAATAGAAAAAAACTTAAACTGGAAAGCGGTTGTTTTGTGCCTTGCTGCATACAAGGTTTATCTTTCACTCCCCAAGTTCACGATGGAATGAAAAAAGCTTTTTGAAATGCAAACTAATTCCACTTGGATTGGCAGATCGATTGCGAATTCGGTTATGTTTCACTGATCTTATGAAAGTCAATGTTTTCAAGAAACATAATCAATTTCTCATAATGTGCATTTCCAAAGAACGAATTAGACGGAAACGTCTACGTGATTCTCCTCTATGGTTGACAATTTGACTGCTTTCATGGTTATGCTTCATAGATGATATATCAAAAATATAGTAGTATTGAAACATAACCCATGAAATAGTCAATCTGCCAACCATATTCTCCTCTCGCCAGCTGGAATATCCAGCACGCGCTTCATCTTCTCCTCTTCAAAACGACGTCTCCCTATCTCTCTCTCGCTGAGTTTGTCCAAAGGACGCGGCCGTTCTTTCCATCTATCAAAATATTCCCACGCGCCCCAATCAAAATAAAGACTCGCGGAAGTAAATACGGGTGGTCGTGATTCAGCCATCAATTTATGCTAACAATTCACTGTATTTTATATAATTTTTGTTCCATTAAGCTAACTATGTGTTTCAAATAGAGAATATGAGTTCTGACGAAAACATTCGCGAATTGTTGACGCTGATTGTTGTCATTTTCGCCTCAAATAATAACCGTTCTCGTTCCTCTGCTTCTGAGAATGCGTGTAAAGATGTGTTCGCCACGCGCTATAAACATACAGCAAGCCGAAGAACCGCGGATATACAACAGATTTCTTGCTCAGTCGCTGACTGCCTTGTGACAGCCGCATTTATTGTTCGTCCGGGGTTTCCTAATCGGTAGTATTGCGCACTTCTCATTCGCCTAATCTTCGCGGAACGTCTGGCTCTATGTTCGATAGACGAGTGGATTAGACGAATTAGCATTGCACTTGCTACAGATATTGAAACCCTGGTTCGCTGTTCTAGGTGTTCTAAGTTGTAGTCATTTTTCTGAAATCGTTCTGAAAGGGTTTTCATTCATATAATTAGTACGCTAAAGTTTGATCTTTCTCGCGCTCTAGAACATCAAAGGGGGTGAAAGACACGAACATCATGGATTTTTGCGCCATAACGGCGAAATGGACCCTTGCGCCGTGAAAACAACGACAGCATTGGCCCATCGGTCCATGTCACCATTATGGCGCAAATGTCAACGGCGATCGGGTCTTCCACCCAGATTGATTCCTGGTCACCATCCGATGGCACCCGAGAGAGTTCGTGTGTATTTATCGAATCCGTGTATACAACCGGTCAGCGCTTAGGGTGAACTCACCCTCACTCTCTCTCTCTCTCTCTCCCTCCTTCCGCTTATTCCGTATTCCTCCTAACAACATTCCTCCCGCGTGCGCGAAAATGACATTGGAGAACATTACGTTCCCACGCGTTGTCAGGCAAAAACGCCCTGCGTGAAGCATGGGGGCCGAACATATAATGAACCGCACTATAGAAATGCTGTTTCGTCTCGCTAAACTTCGTGAGCAATTAGAATTAGGCGAAAAAAACTCAGTGAGATTTTCCCACGAAGCGAAAAAATTAGAGCTGCCCACCTAGGAGCAATGGTCTAAGTCTTGACCTCATCAGTAGCATAGACCGACAGTTCATCCAGCCGGTCCGGGCCGAACTAAACTCACTCCCCGCTCTCTCTGTTGCTCTATGCAAAGGGGTGACGTCAGCGGGCAGCCATCGATTCAGTGTCTCTGCACCCTCTCACTCCCTCGTGATCTCTAATCGTCTAGCCGTCTGGTGCTCTCTCGCCCTACCGCAGTCTCTAGCTTACACTGCTCTCACTCTCTTCCCGTCGCCCCTATGATTCAGTGGGGACGAGTGAGCAGTCCCTGCGTGTGAGTCAGCAGCCCCCCTTCAACTACCCCTTCCCCCCACCACAACCCTTTAACTCGACCGCGCGCGCCCCGCGCGGCAACCGCACACCACGTGGAAACATGGTTGAGGAGATGGACGCGACTGCCATGCGGGACTCGCTCAAGCTAGACTTCACAAATGCAGCCCAGCAGATACAGGTGACTACTGACTAATTGGGTGAAACACAACTGCGCCAAGTTAGCGCCATATTGGTGAAGGCACAACATTATGGCGCAAAAGTTCATGGCGCAGTTGTCGTTCACCCCCGCTAATTAGCGGGTTCGTGTGCGAAATGCGTGTGCTTTCAGCCTCCGATCCAGCAACATATTCCGAACACGGGCGACATTCTCTCCGCGATCCTCAAGAGTCCGACGTTCGAGAAGATTCAGAAGGACCTCCTGAGGGGATTCCAGAGCCCTACACTGGACATGATACAGAGGGACCTGCTCTCAGGGATGCAGGGCAAGAGCCCGACGATCGAGGGCATGATGCACAACACTGCTGGAGGTGAGCGAAGACTTCAGAAGAATCATACCGTAAGACTCGTGAGGGACTAGGTACAGTATGGGGGCCCAGGGGACAGGTCTTGGGTGGAAGTGAAGCAGCTTACAGTAAGACCGCAATCTTGGAGGGTGGTAACGACTACAGTAAAGGACCGACAGGGAATGGTCCTGCGGCGTAAGTGAGTGAATGGAGGGACTAAATACCGTTCAGCGAGGGAGGGTGGGTGGGATCAGGAGTTGGTTGAGCAAGTGAGCGAATGAGTGTGGGGTGACTCACCCCGCTGACAGTCCAATCACTCCCCACACGGGGGGACCATTCGGCGACTGTGACGTTGTAACTCCACTCCCCGTCCCCTTTTGGAGTTCACCCCACCTAACTACCCTTCATTCATTCACATCATTTTGGGTCTTTGGAACTTCGTGAAATTGTTTCTATTCAACTGTTGGATAGCATGGGGCCGAACCGCATTGAATTGGGATGAGATGATTGAACGTTTGCGAACTCGTAAATATTTTAGTGCAGCAAGCCATGATGTCGCTGCCAACGCCGACGAAGATGCTCTTCCCGGGCGAAGTGTCGGCAGAGCAACAACAGTACGCGCAAGGATTCATTGGTGAGTCTTCATCCATACATTGTTTTGACAGTTTATTTATTTTGTGGAATATGCTTCAATACGAGTAGATATTTGCTGATATAACCCATATCATTAACACATAGCTCGACATTTTGGTTACTTTGTGGTATATGTTTCGATGGTTTTGAAAGCATAACTCAAAAAGTAATCATTTTGCCAATCGTACTGTCCCAATTATGCTCGACAGTTTGATTACTTAATCCCATATTGCAATCAGTCTGTCAACCCCCGCGCCATCCATCTTCCTTTTTGCGTCTTCTTCTTCACCTTTTCGTCGCTAACCGCATAGGCTCAGCGCTTATCTTTTCGCGTCCTTTCCTCCTTCCTAGGTCATTAGCAACGTTTCACAGGGGGTGACGAAGCTTTTGGAAATGTCGCGATTCATTCTTCCTGCTCCACAAGCAAACACAACAAACACTAACTGCTGTGTATGTCGAATGATGTGTTGGTGCAAATTAGTCCACCTTGCCACCTTGTCATCACCATGACCACTAGGGATCGCATTTTGAAACGTTATTGACAGCCGTTCATTTCTAGCCGTATAAGTTCACTCATAGCGATCGTCTCTGTGAAGTGAGAGGCAACCGCTAGGAATGAAATTAGACGACTAGAAATGAACGGCTGTCAGTAACGTTCCATGATGTCACCCCTAATCACCACCATCTCTCTTACTCATCAATACATAATGCATGGGCACCGCCGCGTATCAAATCACCTCCCTTCCGTCCTCTCCTCGTCTGTTGATTGATTCCACGTCGTACGGATTGTTTCAAAAACATTCGATCATTTGCTGAATCAACTCCACACACATTTTTGGAATCCAAGAAGCTTCCTATATCAACTCTAGCCAAAGATCTCTTATAAGAGGCACTAGCAGCCGAAGAGAGGCAACAGTGAAGCCAACACATTGTTTAGGGCTAGTGGCAGCTGTTTTGATCCGGCGAAATTTTTGAGGTAGCTCTATGGCTGCGAGTGACTGTTGTGTGTGTAGTTGTGGGTGTGTTTTCCTCCGGTACTCGCGGGGGTTCTATCTACCTATTCCCCAATCACACACTATATCTAAGAAGAAGAAGAAATGTGTGTGGAGAAAGTGAGTATTGGGTGAATGGGGGAAGAGAGAAGGGAAGTGGCGGGTCGGGGAGAGTTGGAGAATGAAGAGTTTTGCGAGATGAGAACAAATAGCCGGGCTGAAACGCGCTAGCGCTACATACATTGGAATGGCAGAAGATAGAGAGGGTTGATGGCCGCCATTCAATCCCGTTCGAAAACAGATAGAAAACTATTGTTGGAGGATTATTTTTTCGGTTATGTTTCAGTGCCACTATATATTTGAAGATATTGTTTTGTGTCATCTGTGAAGCGAAACCATAGTTGATGGCCGTCGCCACCGCCGTTGGAAGAGCGACAGATAGCAATCAAAAAGCAGAGCCAATAACACACAATTCAACACCCACACACACACTCGTAGCAATAACTTGCTTGCGGGGTGCACACTTGTATCATCATCGACGTTTAGCAGTTGTTCCTCTCTTTAATAAGAGACAGCATGTATAATAGAAGTGAGGATCAGAAATCACGGGCTATGTACCTTTGTCTGTGATAGTAAGTTCGCAATTACTCTGTGCGGCTGATAAGTGCATCAGTAGTCTGATAAGTAGTCGGAATCGCCGGCGAAGAAAGTACCTTTATCTGTGTCAATTGGTTCGTATTTAATGCAGTGTGATAAGTACAATAATCATGTTGGCACCGACTAGGAAAGTCGCTATCCAGGACAGTCAATTCGTTTTCAATAGACACTATGGTGCGGTGTAATCACCTCGAAATATGTCTGAATCGATTCGTTTAGTGCATTGGTTTTCTCTAATTCAGGTTGTCTCTCACATCTGATATACAACGGCTCGCAAGAAATTATAGAGAACGAATGCACTAAACGAATAGATTCAGACTCATTTCGAGATGTATAGTGTGGTGTTCATAAAACAAACACACGTGTCTATGCCATTCATTCTCTTCCCGAGAAATGTATGCGCACCCCACAATAACACGGATTTACGCTACACAATGACCTCTATGAATTCGCCCTCTGAATGTCTGTCTGATGGTGTGTTCAAATGAAAACAATTCGGAGAATTGGGAAATGGACAAATGAACAGGCCGTCTGACAGACTTTTGTTATGGCTGCATTCAAATGAACACACATGATCACTTCATTCTGAGAATTTGCCGAACTTCGGCCAGTGACTTTTTGATCTCTTAAATGGCTCTTAGAAGTGGAATCTTTATTCATTTTTAAAGCATTCCTACAATCCCGGAATTTGAATGCAGCAGTGCGTAACGTGTAGTGGTCGCATGATCTTGCATTGGGTAGAATGACTAATTTACTGGATACGTTTCACAGGAAGTATATAATAGCAAGAAATCATATACCAAAAGTAGTAAACCCGATGTTATCAAGATTATTGTTCATGATGAACAGTTCGTGGTCTTCGAGCCTTTAACCATGGAAACGGGCCGGGGATAAACAATGAGCACATCAATCTTTGACATATGTCTATATTTATATGCCTGGGGGAAAATCTACCATGGTTGGCACTGTATATTTTAGGATATACCCCCTGTGAAACATAACCCAAAAAGTAGTCGAACTGCCAACAATACTATGAACAAAGTTTACACCTCTCCATACAGCATTTATGGCGCAAATGACCATGACGCGGGGGTAATCCGCCCTTCCATCAGCCTTGTCGTTTCTTCGTTTCTTTAGATAGAGAAAAATCCACAAGGGGCCGCGTACAATCTATGTAATGTGCTCGACCTTTGATGGAAGCGTGCGCTCTCATTCCTGCACGGATTTGGAAGGGAAGGGAGGGAGGGATGAGAGGTGGTTTCTAAAGCGGTATTAGAGTGCATTCCTCTTTGTTCTTTGTTAGTAAATGAAGCGGTTGGCGCTACGTTCCATAGACAACAGCTCCTAGTGCATTAGACGAATGAGAAATGTACTTAACTGCCGATTTACAATCGTAGGAGAGTGTCATATGTATAGGGTTTCGCGTGTTCTGACTTCAACATATCAATATGAGGGGACTGAAGTACACAGATTAGCGTAGTTAGAGCCCTGCAGACGAAACCCTACTGCACATGCGAAATATTCCGGAAATGATTCGACAATTGTCTTGTGTTTTGATTAGACGTTGCAAGAAGTCCTGACACATGTTCAAGTTTCCTTCCTATCCCCAGCAAGTGGATAAACATTCTAATTGTAATGGTGCGAAATGCCAATATCTGACTATTACTATTATGGTTGGCAGTTTGACTACTTTATGGGTTAAGTTTCACAGACGGTATTTCTTCAGATAACCCAAGAAGTAGTCAGTTCGCCATTCATATTGCGCTTCGAAGAGAATCATGTGCACAAATCATATCCACTTCCTGTCAAGCACTTTATCTCCTCATTGCTGCCTATATTGAGACTCAGCAAATCATGAGGATGAGATTTTTCTGGACACCTCCTCATCCTATTTGGCATCTGCTCTAACGCGATGATGACTCCCGGATCTCTAATCACACCTGCCATTCTGACTAGGGATGGCAGTTTGTATGTGTGATCGTTTATGTTTCACGAAAGTTATATAACTGTGACATATAAAACCAGTGAAACGTAGCTGATTATGCATACAAATTTCCAACCATATTTCTGTCCCAAGCAATCTGCTTGAATGCACCGACACAGTAGGAAACTGCAGCCGGAAGTGAAAATGAATATTCGGCTTTCCAAATATATCACCCAACGCTAAAAGGGATTAATCATTGCTGAAAAGGATTATGCCTGGATGAGCATATTGTAGTAAGAGATCAATCAGGGGCATTTTCGTAGTTTTGTTCGTTGTGATGCTAAATTGATTGGCGATTAAGGGGGAGCAAACTCGATGACAGGATGACAAACTATTTAACGAGAGGAAACCATTCCTCTTCGTATCTATCGTATTGCTTCGTATTCGAATTGTACTGCGAGAATGGAGAATGAATTAAATGAAATGACAGGGGGGTGACGGAACCCCGTTCGCGTACCTTGTGCTGGGACATGTGACATATAGGGGAGAAAGAGGGAACGCAGGGGCTTTGAGAACATTGAATGAGCGAAAGGGATAGGAAAAATTGTGACCGTGTGCAATTCCTTTGCGCGGCAATGCAATTCGAACAGGAGACAAAAACCACAAAAACGTAGCTTTCGTCGCTGCTGTTTCAATATGTTTCGCCACGTCCATTAATACCGATCAAACGCATGACGACTAATGTAGCAGTAGTTCTTGCTGGCATAATTTTGAATAAAAATCAAAAATCAAGCCCAAAATGTGACATATGGAGGGGAAAGAGGGAACGTAGGGGGTTTGAGAACATACGTTGTCACGGGAATAATAGGATAAAATGTGACCGGATGAAATTTCTATGCAAAGACTCATGAGACGAAATCACAAAATCTTAGCTTTTGTCGCTGTTGTTTCAATAAGTTTCAGCACTTTCATTAATACCGTGCAAACGCATGAGGTTCAATAGGATCAGGATAAGGAAAATAATAAAATTTTATAAATAAATTCATTTCAGACGCCCTCCGTCACGTGCAGCAGATCAACAACTTCAAGCCGCTGCACTCGCCCTCAGTCCTTGCTGCAAATCTCACGAGTCCGCAGCCGTCGCCCCTTGGGTACGGTATTTATTCTACTGACAGCCGGAAACGCGAATTGCAAAGTGAATCCGATTGGGTACGGTATTCACACTATTTAACTGTTTACTGTAAGCACCAACCGAATTGCAAGCTGACTCCGACTGCATTCCGAATGTCTAGACTTTGTACTTTGCGTCTGTTGCATTACACTAGTAGTCCTTCCAGTTAGGCGCAGAACGTTCCTTTTTGTAAACAATTAGATCCATTTTACGGTTAGAGGGTTTCAAGTGTACTCACTACTTTGCTTGCTATAGGGTGCATTCTCTTGCCACAGTTGTTTCACTTTTGATACCTTAGTGGTAATCTCACCTAAGATCTTCTCGTTCGAAAGGGGAAGTGAAGAAGGAGAAGGTAGAGGGGGAGGGGAGGGGGGAATGAAAGGGGATCGACCGGTTTGCCATCGTGTCGCAGTGTGGGTAGACACTCTGCAGCAGTGCCATGAAGTGAGGACGAGAGCAGTGAAATGGGGATTAGATTGATTATTCATTAAAAAACAATCTAATACAGTATTATATAGATCAAAACATGTAGAGGTACACAAAGCACAGAGTAAACGGCATGGACATTTGCGCTATGATAGCGAAAATGACCGATGACCACTCAGTCGATATGTGATAGAACTTAGTCGCTGTGGCGCAATTGCCCATTGCTTCCTTCGTCATATTTCTTGGGTAAATGCTCCCAAACGCAGAGACTGGCGAAACGAGAAGAGGGGGTTAGAAGAGATTAGCTAAAAAATGTAGAACACACACACACGAAAACATCTGCCGAAACCAATACTGTGATTTTTACGCGAAGCAATTAGCCTCGAATATGCTGCAAGACTTTACTGCAATTGTGCAATTTCGGATTTTCGTTTCTCTTAATGAGCGGTATGCATTTGTAATAGTTTAGGGTGGAATTCCTAGTATAAGTTCACTCCTACATATGCAAAGAAGTCAAAGAAGGGTGAAGGAGGATTAGGTAATCGGACGGAGGAGCTCAAAGACCGAACGACAACATCTATACATAGTCAGTAGTTTACTGGGCATATTGATTATAGACACAATGGAGTTGTACCAGCGAATGTTTGGTTGGTCGCATTATTTTATCCAAGTCGTGAAACATAGGTAAACCAGCCTTTATTGCGCACAGCGCCGATTCTGTCTAATTTTGTCCCCAAGTGCGTATCCGTATTTGATATCTTTTGGTCCGCCCTGGTCGAGGAAATGCTACACTGCTACAAATGATACCTGCGTCAATTCTTGGATTAGCATGAATTGTTTAGATACTAAAGTTTTTTTTTCAATAGCTACATTAAAATTCTGGTGCTATCTCAACCCTAACGAAATCGGCAAAGAGTTTCAAATATGACTATGATGCGAAACATAGGCGATGCAACTATTATAGATAAAATTGCCCTGCGTTTTCATTTGAAAATACACGGGAAATCGTCATGCTGCGTTGTGAATCAAAATTAGGGTTTCTTATCCAATTATGATGATTCGCACCATGCATGCACCCTGATTCTTGCACATATTCTTCGAGAGCATCATAATATCTAAAAAAAATTGAGTGTTCCTACCAAAATCACATATGCAACATACCATTCTTTAAAGAGTGTGGATGTTTGAAGAACGTTTTTCCTTCATTTGGCAAACGAAACAAATAAATATGACAACATTGTAACACTTGCAGGGACTTCGATGCCATCGTGCAGGCCATTCAACTGGCGCAGGAGAAGGAGAAGAGGGAGAGGGAGGTGCAGGCTGTTCAGGCGGGACCGATTCTTTGTTATTTTCCTAGAAGCAAGGGTTGAAAAACAGTAAATTTGTTGGCATTCTTCTCCGCAGAGCGGTTGACTATTAGAGGGAGCGACAACAGCGCTGCGGAGAAGAATGGCGACAAATTTAAATATTTGGAACGATTAGGGTGCATTTCGTAGTAGCAAGCATATGCAGAAAAAATCAATGAAAGTTGAATGTGTCGTGGACTTTTGCGCCATTCTAATGAAACGTTAGCCAATTTATATTGTGGATACTAACTACGGCGCAAATATTCATCTACTTCAAATCGACTGTTCCCAAGAAAAATGACAAATATTTGCAGGCAGCAGCAGCAAAGGTGGCTGCAGATGCTGCAGCAGCTGCAGCAGCAGCTGTATCACGTGCGTCCACCTCGAACACTCAGCCTGCAGTCATCCGGCCGACCATGGTCACCGCCATGCACTCGCTCTTCCCTCCCACCATGCCTACCTTGCCTACCATTCCCACGGTTGTTCATCCAATGGACATCAAGCGAGAGTCGCCCATGATGGCTCGATCGGTGAGTAGTTTGAGGCTCCCGAAGGGAATTTCGGGTTACGGTAGCATCGGTAGAACGAACAGAAGCCTCCCATTGCATAGTCCCTTTCATTAAAAATTAAATTATTTTTGGGGGAGTAGAAAACCAGACAGGAATTGCCGAGACTAGCAAATTCTCACGTTTATTGAGCGCGTGAAACACACAATATTTGCCTGTGTGCCCCTCTAACCATGCCTGACATTGCCACTGTTGTTCATCCAATGGACATCAAACGGGAATCGCCGATGATCGCGCGATCGGTGAGTAGTTTGAGGCTCCCGAAGGGAATTCAGGGTTACGGTAGCTTTCTTGAAAAGGGCAGCTTCCAACCAGAACTAAATTACATTTTTTGCGGTTGTAGACACAATGGAAGTGGCCTAAGATTGTCGACACTAGCAAATTCTCACATTTATTAAGAGCGTGAAACACAATGGATACATAAGTAATTCAATTAGTTGTCTTTGTGTCCCTCCCACCCACCTTGCCTACCATTCCCACTGTTGTTCATCCAATGGACATCAAGAGGGAGTCGCCCATGATGGCACGATCAGTTAGTCGTTTGAGGCTCCCGAAGGGAAAGCAGGGTTACGGTAGTATCGGTATAACGAACGGTAGCCTCCCATTACATAGTCCAATGAGTTAGAGAAAAGGAATTCACTTCGGAGCCGATTCACGGTCTATACTCCCGAATATAATTTTGGGTTACGGTAACATCGGTATTCTTGAAAACGAACGGCAGCTTAGTTTTCAAGTTCTTTCAGTTTTATGCAGGGTGTATTTTATACCTTGAAAAGGATTGACAATTGTTGTGCATGTTCTTCTTGCCCATAAATCTCATACGTGAAACACATCCAAAATCTGAAACGATGAAGTTGATGAGGGAAATTCGAAAAATATGAGAGAGACAGTTTTTTAAAAAACTTAACGAGCGTGCTCAAAGAGGGTTACTGTAACTTCGGTATTCTTGAAAACGAATGGCTGCTTCCCCATCACCTAGTCCCTTTCATTCAGAAATAATTTATATTTTCAGCGGTTTTAGCTACGATTGAATCGCCTGAAATTGTTGACACTAGCAAATTCGCACGTTTATTGAGCGCGTGAAACACACAATGAAGAAATAACTAATTCAATTGGCGATCTTTACGAATATCTGAAGTTTTTTCCGAGGCGAGATACAAACATTCCGCCTCCGTCAAGCAATTTATTCCTTCATTTTCCGTTACGAAAATATTGTATTATCATGAATCTCTTTTTTTCGAAATTCAGAAATTCGCATATTACCCAGTACGATTGGTAACTTTTTACAGACTCTCTCGCTAGAATTTCGTCGTTTCACTTCAATGCGATAATGTTTTTGATATGTTTCACATGTAAGATAAATTGGCAAGGAGAGCATGCACAATAATATAGACCCCGCATCAAGTCAGGAACTAAATAATACTCTTGTGAGCCCTTGTAGGCTGAAGAGCTACCGTAATCCTAGTTCTAAATGGCCTTGTTCCAGGATTCGAACCGTGCATCGTCCGAGGAGAGCGACCTCTCGGACACTTCCGACTCCGTCTCTCAGTCAGGCAGCAACTCACGAAGGAAGAAGGAGTGAGTGTCCATTCTGTTGTTTTTTACCTATTAGGTTTGGTAGTTTGACTACTTTATGGGTTATGCTTCATGGAAGATATATCTTCAAATATATGGCAGCGTTGAAACATGAGCGAAAAGCAATCAAACTGTCAACCATCATACCTATTCACGAACTCGGTTCCCTGGTTAATATCGCTGAACCTCCACTGCAAATACTCGTATTTCTTGCATTTGTCATACGACTAGCGATCAGCCTTGCACATGTGCATTAGGGCTAAAGAAGCGAGCGCCATGGACATTTGCGCCATAACGGTGAAATGGTGACTTGCGCCATGAAAACAGCAAGAACGATGGCACTAAGGTCCATTTCACCGTTGTAGCGCAAATGTTCATGCCGCTCATGTCTTCCATTCATGCATACCGTAACCATTTATTACTAACACCACATTGCTGCGCACTATCGGTTCTAAAACGGTGAATTTGTCATCATTCTTCTCCGGAGCGCGGTTCTCGCACTCCATGATAGACGACCGCGCGGCGGAGAAGAATGACGATAAATTTACCGTTTTTGAACCCTTGCTGCGCACTGATATTATTGTGGAAAACGAACTTGATATACCGAGTACACACACTCCATCTGGCTGACGACTGTGCACTCTCGAAATTGCGTGCTATTTCGTCGTTTCTCTGACCATTAGCCATGATTTGGAATAGGTTTCACGCTCAACATATAGAGGCTGACTTTCAACTCCTTTTACCACAATAATAGCATTACTATTATTTATAAATAGAGTGATGTTCACC
This sequence comes from Diplogasteroides magnus, assembly GCA_014805445.1. Lineage (NCBI taxonomy): Eukaryota > Metazoa > Nematoda > Chromadorea > Rhabditida > Diplogasteroididae > Diplogasteroides > Diplogasteroides magnus. The sequence goes on along the minus strand of JACMIF010000538.1, from coordinate 21,475 downwards.
AAACGGGGGGTACTGTAGTCAGCTGGGTCGCACATTCCTCTCCTCCTCTCCAACACACTGTTTGCTTGCCCAAATTGGGCGAGCGGCGGCGCGTGACTCACCCACCCTGGAGAAGGGAAAGGAGAGAACGAGCCACACCGATATTACTTCAGGCAACACGCTGTACAGATAGAATTCAGGGTTTCAAAAGTGGTTGCAAAGTGCATTTGTCATTCGATTAATCTCTGCTGAGCGGTTGTCTATCGAGCGTAGTGACAACCTTCAGTAGCGCTAAGAAGAATGAGCTAATGCACTTTACTACCGATTTTGAAACCGCATTGGGCAGTAAATCAAGGTTTCAAAAGTAGTAGTAAAGTGCAATTCTCATCCGTCTAGTCTAATGTCCGCGGAGCGGTTGTCTCTATATATTTGATAGCCAGCTGCTCAAAGTGGATTAGACAAATGAGAAATTCACTTCACTACAAATTTCGAAACCGTTTTGGGCCGGAAGTGTCGACCGATAGCCGCTTCCCCACATGTACACATCTGATAAGGGTCCACACCCATGCATCGATTGAAGCATATGAGCACATGAGGCTCGACCCCCAGATCATGCACGGTTCGGCCCCCATGCATTGATATAATCTGGCTGTTTGCTCGACCCCTTTTCCGTATATTTGAACGCGTATAAGGCCCGAGGTTGATTCACGCGCGTCCGTGGCTGAGAGACAAACGCCGGCGGGGAGGGGGGCGATGACAAAGAGAGGCGTCCATGCTGTGATTCACCTCCCCCTCCACACCTTCCTCCTCCTCCTCCCCGCCCCTGTCCCACCCCTTTCCATCCTTTCCTTCTTCTTCTCCCTTCCTCCTCCTGCACTGTACGGTCATGTCCTACCAGCAGCACCAGCTCAGAGTAGCCCACCCTACGCCCGGAAACATGCATCAGTTCATACAGTAAGTCCAGTTCATAGTAGACTTGATCCTGAAGAGGAGGTACTGAGGACTAGGGTTTATAAAACGGTAGATGAGTGCATTTAGCATTCGTCAAATTTCCGCGGAGTATTTGTCTCTGCGAGCAATAGACAGCCGCTTCGAGTGATTTCGACAAATGAGAAATGCACTTTACTACCGTTTTAGAAACACTATTGAGGACCTCCATCCAGTTCCTCAGGCGCCGTATAGGATCATTAGCACATAAATTGCTCCCGAAAAAGGCTCGCGTGCAGCATATGAAATGATTGTTGCCAGCCACGGCCCTGGAGATCTGCTGAGAGAAGGCAGTTGCGCAATACCTGGCAGGTTGTATCATGGCCCGTCCTCGTCTTTCCTTCACCTTGCCTACTTCGTTTCCCGCACTGAAATTCTTACTATACTCGTCTTCTTGCAGCCAGAGTCGTTTTTATGTAGGATTGTGCATAAAATGAGGAATTTCGTTCATTCTCGTCATGTGCTCTGTCTGGCCGCGTGATCTAGGTCACCCCGGCTACACTTTCGAATGCATTCGCATATAGCCCCGAGGACAGGAAGAGCTATTTCGACACAACCTGTCCCCCCCACCCATCTGTCTTGATAGAGGGGTTATCAATGTTTGCTCTCTGGACAGCCAGCACAGGCATGGCGCGAAAATTCATATGTTCTGCAAACATTATCTGATTTTGAACGCTCCGAGCAGTATGGCAACATCATGGGTTATGTTTCACGGTCGAAACATATTTCATAAAATGGATGTTGATTAGTAGGAGACAACAGCACTTGCGAAATAGAACTGAGACACCTGGATTGCCTCCTGTGAAAGGTTGGGTAATCGTGACGAAATAGGAGGAATGTCGCCTCAGGGACACACTGTGTGTGTTGATAGTCACGTCACAGTCACGAGATCAATGCGTGTTTGTCCTATTTCGGCACGCGCATCGCGGTGGAAATAGCAAACGATTTTGCGATAAGCCAATGATCAGCCAACATTCGTGATCTGTGGAATGATCAAGTAACACAACGGTAGTATTTCTAAAATTATTGCAAAGTGCTTTTCTCATTCATACGTCTAATTGCCGGAGAGCGGCTGTCTCTACGTTCGATAGACAACCACTCCGATAGGATTAGACGAATGATGAATGAACTTTACTACCGTTTTAGAAACCCTGTACAACAGCGCTCTAGGGAACGCTTCAGCTTTCTTTTGACTCTGCTTGGCAACCTGAATGTTTCCGAACCCCCCTATGGTCCGTCATTGATACCTCCTATTCATGCAACCCAACAATACCCAGATTTGCGCTGATCTCACAATTTTGATCCCTCTCTCAACTCATTGTTGCTCGGAGATTGGAGTCTGTGCTTTGCGCTCTAACCACATATGCAACACGACATGCTTTAAAGAGTGTGGATGTTTGAAGAACATTGTTGGGACTATACGAATGCGAATGAAAATAAATAAATAAAACAACATCGAAATAGGGGGTTCGAAATCGGTAAAAACAAATCTTTGCGGCGCTGTAGTCTATCGAACGTAGAGACAACCGCTCTCGATTTGAAAAGAAGAGTGAAAAAGGCGCTTTTTCCGTTTTGGAAACCTTAATCGGAACAGAGTCGCATTCTTGAGCCCCCGATGTGTTCCCGTTGTTGGCGCAAAGATTTGGACTGCTCTACTCTGTTCCCCGCGTCCCGTCCCGCTCAAGAGTCTCTCTGATCTCCACTTGGCTGCGCACACCTGAAGTGTGGCCCCCTCCAACACTCACACAGCACAATTTCCGTTTCCACCCGCTGCCCGGATGGTCCACCCCCACTCTGTTTCACTCCTTTCCTCCTCTACTTTATGGATTATGTTTCAAGGATACTATATATTTTCAAAGATATATCATCTGTGAAAAATAACCGATAAAATAGGCAAACGGCCCACAGATAGGCCTGTAATAGAGCAATCTATGTGATTCGAATGACGTCGAACCGTCACCGACAACAGCGCACTTTGCATCATCTCCGCTGTACTTCCTTTGATCCGCACTTTCTGTTTGCCTCTTTTACAATCGATCAGTGCATAATTGCTAGAAGTCAAAGATGAAAAACACCAGCCCTCTGCATAAAATGTTCGATGGTTACCTTCCAGTGTTGGCAGAGTGAATCCCAAAGTGCATTTCATCATTCCGTTCTTTCTGTCGCGCAGTCTGCGCATCCAGACGACTGCGCGACAGAAAGAATGAGAGCGCGGAGAGGTCGAATGCACTTTGGGATTCACTCCGGCTACCCAAATGAAGAGTAATTAGCTATATTCGGCGTTCAGTTTTTTTTTGAGCCGCTCTTTTTTAAGTGACATTTCGATTCGTTTGCTCCCAATCGAACGAACGATCAGATGGTTGCTCGAGTGAGTGAGAGGGGTGGACCGGAACGACAGTAAACTGTAAAAACGGTCAATTGCTCGGATTCGCCTCGCCGCCCGCTCAATTCCCTCCACCACCCCCTAAACTTTGCCAATTCTATGCAATTCAATCACTCGAGTGTGCCTCGCGATCGATCGAGCGCTATTTGACGTGACAACTTATTTGGTTGGGCTTGTCCACTAGATGTTCCAAAAATCCCGGCTTCATAAGAACCCCGTTCTGGGCACACTGCTCCATTAGACCACACAGTGTCTCTCAATCTCACAATCAGCACACGCGAAGCTGTGACATGAGAGTGCAAGGATGGAGAAATGATGGGGTAGGGTTAGGGTTTCCAAATCAGTAGTCAAGTGCATTTCTCATTCGTATTACCTACAAGTGGCTGTTGATTCTTCGTGTGAAATAAAGCCGCTTCGGGTGGATTGGACGAATGGGAAATGCACTTTGCTGCCGATTTTGAAACACTACATCAGACCACACAGTGTTGTTCAATCTTACAATTAGCACACTCGAAGCTGTGACACGAGGGTGCACTGGTGAGAGAGTGGAAAAGGGTGAGGCGTTTCGAAAGACAGTCTTCCCTTCCTCCATCCCGTTGTTGTGTGGGGTGAGTCATCATCTCTGCCATTTGTACGCCGCCCTCTTCTTGTCCCTTCCCCCTTCTTTCTTTCTTTCCTCCTGTCTCTCTTCCTGCCCTCTCCCCCTCCCCTCTCTCCCTTCTATTCAACCCGATCGCGCTCCTCTGAATCACCCCCTCTGCGCACTTCCGCCCCCCAAGATTCAAACAGGGTAGAGAGGAATCTTGCCCGTTTATGAATTATTGATTTAAAAAATATTAATTATTGATTATTTTCTTAATCATTGGCTGCGCTCTTCCGCCAAGATTCAAACGATTGGTTGCCTGTTTGCCATCGGTTATGTTTCAATGCCACTATATAGTAGAAAATATACCACCTGTGAAGTGTAACCCATAAAGTAGTCAAACTGTCAGCCACGATTCAAACATTCTCAGGGTAGAGCGGAATCTTTCCCGTTTCTGAATTATTGATTTTAAAAAAAATTATTGATTGGTGTTTTGCAGCATCACTGGCATGGACGAGCAGGACGCACGCAAACTTGAGAGGAAACGCGCCAGGAACAGGCAGGCCGCCAGCAAGTGAGTGACACTTTATGTGATTTCAACAGGGATTAGCGAAGAAAGTCACACCAGTAGTAAATATAAAGGGTCATGAACTCAAGGTTATGTGAATATGCTTGTTACTGATTTACTTGTTGATCGTTTCCCTCACGAATCTGGCGAGATCAGCATTAATTTACCATTTTTATTGTTATGTAATATCATCCGCGAGAAAGGTCATGCGACAATAATAGAACGCCGCCCTCGTTTCAATTACACGCAGGCCGTTACCACTCAGAGTATCAATGAGGAAATGACGCGAACACTGGTCCTTGGAGTCCGCAAAAACAACATCCTGACAGAGTGGCCTTAATCTTTTTGTGCTTTAACATCATGAACAATGTGAACAAAATCGTCGATCTCTTATGGATGAATTATGAATAAGCTAAGCTGAAACATAATCATTTTGATTGAAACAGATGTTTGATTTTTTGTAGTAAATATTAGGGTGTCGTAAATGGAACTATATTGACAGCCGGTCCAAAAGTGCATCATTTCTTCGTCTGCGTCTATAATCGCCCGGTCGTGTTTTCGGCGCGATTCCACCACCAGTCATGACGGCTGTCAAAACAGTCCCATTCACGACACTCTAGTAAATATCTCGCCGTCGTTACACGAAAAATTACGAAAGTTGTCCGTTATGATAGCAGTGCAAGCTATGAATCATCGCTGATTGCTGCATTCACCGGATGTATACGAAAAACAACCACATGGTTGCCGTAAACTTTCTAACTTTTACTACCGTATCCCTCAGTTCCATTCACCTCAGGATGTTCCGTTCAAGACCGAATACCGTTCAGGTGCCGCCAGAAGAAGCTCGCTCGCATCTCCGAACTCGAGGAAGTCGTCGCAGGAGAGCGCAACCAGCAGAAGAACCTTGACTTTGAGCTGCAGATGCTCAAAGAGGAGGTACGGTATTTGACAGGGTCTCTTAACGACATACCGAATCCTGAAAATATGCTAATTTACGGATTGCAGGTTGCCAAGCTCGAGAACATGGTGCGCATGCACACCAACCACGGCTGTCCGACGCACCGTATGTGACGGACCCAGCGTTTACCGTATACCATATATTCCACTCAAGACTCCACACACATACAGTTTTCGTTGATCTCCCTCTTTGAAGAACATACACCTCCATCCTTATTATCTTCCCCTCTTACACTGTCTCCGAATGACGTATCTACCTGAGCCATTTCATAACAATCGAGTAGTCTTCACTTTATGTATATGGGCCAGACCGACCTCGTGCACATTTTCGCTACTATTATGTTAGGCGTAAATGTACGCGAAGCCTTGGTCTTGGCTCCATTTCTTAGTTTCAGAAGCGGTTTGTCCAGAGCTAGTTAGTAAGATGTTTCCTCCCACGGTGATTCATAGTTGATAGGGTGCACGTCCCACTTTTCTCCTCTCCCCCTCCCCCTGCAGTTACTAGGAGTTTCGAAAAGAAGACCGGCCCCTCGAAGGCCCTCATCCTCAGCTTGACCTTTCGTTCCTCAGACCATGAATGCGTGGAATAAGGCCGAAACCGCCCAAGGGCTATATTGCTGAAAGTGTTTGTTTTAGAACCCCTCCAACCTCCCCCACCCTTCATTTTCATCATTTCGCCATTAGATTGTGAGGAATTCGAGTAATTTTATGTCATTACATGCTGCCCGACCGTGAAAAGGGCGGCATGGTAGTGAGTAATGATGACAAATTACTTGGTTTCCGGGCGATATCTGTTCTAGTGTCGGTTGATGGAATGGTGAAGCGCACTTTGTCTTTCCTCGCTTTTCATCAGCGCAAAATTAGTTATAGCTGAATGAAAGAGCCAAGAGATGAATTGCACTTTGCCATTCCCCAAACAACATCCATCTTGTGGTTGGCAGAATGATCATTTTATTGGTTATGATTCACAGAAGATATACGGTATACCCTCGTATATGTTAGGATTGAAACATATGCCAAGGAGTGCTCATACTGCCAACCATGATTCCTCCCTGATTCAATACGTCGTAGACCCCATCTTCCCATGTTACTGAAAAAGATGTGACTCCTCTGTATCTATGTACCCTTTCTTCTTCATCCTTGTTCGTTGTTCGTTTTTATGCAAATTTCGTATATTGAGAGTGAGACAATCAAATATACATACACAAGTTCGAGTAGTGCACTGCAGCGTTGTGAGTAGCAATAAAAAGGATTTATGAAAATAAAATCGTATTTACAAAGTCACAAATCATCTTTGAAATGCCAATTACAAAAATTTATTCACTGTTCTTCAATTCAGTAGACTAGATTGATTTATTCGAGAGAAAACGCACAACGAAAGGGAATGGTGCATATAATTAATTATTCAAGTGCCCTCCTGGAACAAAGACGAATGGCCATTGGTCTATGTGATAGAGACGGCGTTTGGGAAATTCTGACCTCCCCAATCTCCTCCGAGCGGTTGTCTGTCGAAGCGAGTCAGATGACCGCTCCGACGGAGTTTGGGAGGTTAGAATGGAAGAAAATGCGTTCCCTTGTCTGCAGAGAGTGTGTGGATCTGCAGGGAAAACCGATGTTCTTTGTCCGCCCTCCCTCCATCGTGGAAAACGACATTAGCGTAGGCAGAGGAGGCTCCGCAGTCTCGTGACCTCACGAGACCTCACTGCCCTTTCTTCTCTTCTTGTTCTTATTCATTCTCTCTCAAGTGCTCATGTACTGTCGAGTTCTCCGTTATTAGTTCTTGAGAGCACTCGAATGGCCTCACGGCCCAAAAACGGTAAATTTGTCGCCATTCTTCTCCGTCGCGCGGTCGTCTATCATGGCTAGAGATAACGGTGCTCCGGAGAAGGATGACGATGAATTTACCGTTTTAGAACCCCTGATCATTATCTATCAGACTGACCAGCCGGTAAGCAGCACCTAAATTCTTTATTGTCGGCAAACATTTTCTTTTGGTTGACTAAATTGTCGTACCTTTATGTTTCCTAGCCGCATTATCTATAACACTGAAGTTCTGTTTTGATAAATGGCAGGTTTCTGAGAGCTGTTTACAATAAACTAATCATTTATATACTGATACTATTTCCGTGGTATGTACCGTGGCCACGGAATGTATAGCACTGGAGAAAATGACTTGGGAGCACCTGTCTCGAATGCCCTGCTCAGATTCCCCTCCTCACTCTCAGCGCATGCGCTTGATAGGAGTAGACCCTTACCTTTTAAAAAAACCTTTATACGATTTCCAGATTCCCCATTTCTTGTTTGTTTTGAGAAGGGAAGATTCAAACTTATGCAAGCTATTTTGAATCGAAATTGAACGGGATTTTCAGCCCGTTTGTGTGAACAGCCTGGACCACATGCTTTCTCCTCGTTTATTGCGCTTCTGTCTTGCAAGCAGAGAGTGATGACCAAGGTTGGCCGTTCATTTCTAGCCGTCTAACTTCATTCCTTGCGGTCCTCTTTGCGAAGTGAAAGACAACCGCTATGAATGAAGTTAGACGGCTAGGAATAAACGACTTTCAATATTGTTCCATAATACGATCCCTAACGTGGACCACATGCTTTCTCCTCTTTTATTGCGCTTCTGTCTAGCAAGCAGAGAGATTGATGGCAATCCGATGATTGATACCCCCTCATCAATTGTCAAGTGGTCAATCCATTATGGACCGTCTAAAGAACCTCGAAGTGCATTCCTTTTTCTCTACGTCATTCGGAGCTGTCGCTGTCGCCAGCTGCTAGAGATAACTGCTCCGAATGATCTAGCGAAAAGTAACGCACTTCGAGGTTCTTTAGACGGTGCCTAGAATCCGTGTTATATCATTCATTATCATTCCAAGCGTTATTGTAACGCTCAGGGTGCGAATAGCCCTGAACGGATATGGCCGACTACTATGATAAATAAACTGTTGGGGGCTAAAATGGCGAGAAAACGGGTTTGTAAAACGGTAATAAAGTGCAATTATCATTCAAACGTTCCACTTGGAGCGATTGTCTATTGAACATAGAGACAACCGATCCCGAGGAGATTAGACGACACTTTACTGCCGATTTAGAACCCTTAGTGTGAATCTAGCATGTATACGTATTGCAAGTGACTTCGCACCGGCCCCATATGTATACGTATTGCAAGTGACTTCGCACCGGCCCCATTATCTCGTGTACTACCTAGGGTGTCTCTGCACATTAGTGAGTGCATCTCTCTACTCATCACAGATTACTAGTTCTAAATCGGGCGATTTGTTCTCATTCTTCTCCGCGGTAGGGGTTCTAAAACGGTAATACAGTGCAATTCTCATTCGTCCAAACTCCGCGGAGCGGTTGTCTCTACGAGAAGATACACAACCGCCCCGAGTGAAGACGAATGAGGAATGCACTTTATTACCGTTTTAGAACCACGACTCCGCAGAGCTGTTGTCTCGTCCCGGGTAAGAATGACGACAATTTTACGTTATAGAACCCTCTGTCACAGATATTATGTCGAGATGTGCGAACAAACAAATATGATGCACTTTATTCTCGGCTACGACACCCTATTGTGTGCGTATTTTTATCCACCTGATGCCAGATTCTAGCTCTAATTCCATTTGAATCGACTGTTGTGGCGCCGTGCACCTCGCCTTGCGAGCAATTTCCAGCTGTCGTAATGATCTTCACTTCAAAACTCGAGATTTCATCAAATCGTATCCTTTTGCACGAGGAACAACGTTATTTACATAATATCTAGTTCAAATGGTCACGTTTTGATGAAATCTCGAGTTTTGAGGTGCAAATTAATGCGGCGGCAGCATCCAAAAAACAACTGTCCGTGTGTTTTAACTTCCCGTCAATGCCCCACGAACAACATCATGAATGCAAGAGTAAGGCTCTGTCTGACCCAATTCTCTCCTGCCTGTTTTGGTGTAAGGTTTGAAAATCATTAGAGTGCATTTCTCATTCATCCGATCCCGGCGCGAGCGTTTGTTTATCTTACATGGAGACAGCTGCTCCACGGAATTTAGGCGTATGAAAGGCACATTAATTATTTTTTCGGAAACCCTACTGGCCGCTGCAATTTTCTTCCTGTTTTGGTCGTCCTGTTCCTGTATCAAAATATCCACCAGGGAACACATTATGGAATTTCTAACCTACCCAATCTCTTTTTGCCACTGTCTATGGAATGAGAGACGACCGCTCCGAAGAGACTGGGGAGGTTAGAAATTCCACTGTGCGTTCCCCAATATCGACACGTGTGGCCGGCGTGTGGCTGCGCTGTTTCTTCTTCTTTTTCTCTCTTTTTCTTCTTTTCGTCTTCTTCTTCTATTCTTACCCTATGGCGGAAGGGGAAGTAACGCAGACACGCAGAGACAAAGTCATAGAGTATGGAGAGACGAGAGAGCCGAGACAGCGATACGACGAGAGAGTGTATTCAGGGGGAGAGCGCAGAGTGCGAGAGTACTAGACGAGAGAGTGTGCAACATCGAGAGAGTGCAGAGGGGGTGGAGGGCAGGAGCAGCGAGGCGCCCGAGTAGTGTGTGTATGTATGCGTGCCCCCTCCTCGCCTCTCTGCTCGGCCTCCTGACTTTTCGCGCCGGCCGATTCACGAAGTTTAGCGATACTTTCCCGCTAAATGCCGCAATTCAGTTGCTTTATCTGGTGACATTCTGTGCGTTCTTACCGCCAGTATATCCTTCGAGAATCTTAGCGATACTTTCTTCGCGACGATGATATTCTGAGCGTGCTTGTTGCTATTTAACTTATAATGCATCCTAACCTAACTGTTATAGTTCGTTAAGTTTTTGACCGGCTGTCTCTCTCATATTTGCTAATTATTTCGCAATTTCTCTGGCATCTTTCCGCGATTTTGTATACGTTTCACTGCGACTATGAATGAGAAATGCCGTTTTCAGTAACATTTCCGTTATGGTGCACAGTGTCAGAGTCCTTGAGCGTGCGAATTTTTTTTAGAAGCGATAACCAGCTGAATTTTTGCAGAAACGACAAAGTGATGCCTGAAAACCAGCTCGCGCAACGCTGGGCCGACCTCACCAGCTTCGTAACGGAGGATGTGAGACAGAAGTGAGTGATCTTTTCAAATTGTCCTTTTCATCGGTGTATTTTTTAAATGCAAAAAAATTTGCAAACCCCCATTGTATGCCGCAATAGCGTGCCATTTCTTCATGGAGGATTGTAATTAGAAATATTTTTCACAGCTGTATTTTTGAAACGCGCTTGCGAAATCAAGGTAGCCTGTTTAGTGTGTCACGATCGCATAATGTAATTGCTTGATGGATGGGGGTGACTCGTGGATATGACGAAATTGCCAGGGGCGGCATTGGCCTTTCTCTTTCGTTAACGAAAACCTTTCCCGAAAACAACACAATTGTCTTTCTTCTTGGGGCGGACGCCGTGGAAATTCTAATTGAAATTGAATAGGAGCCCTCAATTTCTCTTCTCCTCATCGATCCTTGGCCACGCAAATTGGTCGAATTTCCTCCCATCGCTAATGAAGCACATTCGTTCCACCATTGAGGATCTGAAAAAGTGGCTGATGATTACATTAATCAGGATTATAGCGATGAATAGGGAACGGAATGCAAGCAGAACTGCACATTTGTGTCGTCTATTTCCCTTGGAGCGGTTGTTTCTCTCGCATGATGGACAACCGCTCCGAGGAAATTAGACGACAGAAATGTGCACTTCTGCTTGCATTCCGCAATGATGAATGAAGCAGTCATTTGAGAAAGTATTCTGCGAAAGGACGAGTAAGTGCATTCTAACTCTGCAAAATGTGGTCTTGTGCGTCCTAGTCGAGGATAAATAGAGACAACTTGTCTTCTCAGACAACGAGTGCACTTGCCCAGTCAATAATAGTCTGCAGTGAATTACTAGGCTCGAGAGCAATTGCCATTAGGAAACCGCTAATGCTTTATTCAATTCATTTTAATAAAAAAAGTACGCTGAAACTATTATATGTTTCAGTGTAGAGGCAAATTTTATGCAATTTCGAATGCGTATTGCTCCATTTGGTGTTTCCTTAGATATTAATTAAAGGCGATGACTCATGCAAAAGTTATTGCTCATAAGCACCGTGGTTATGTTTATATCGTGAAATTGCGTTCCGAGCGACGTCCAAGCATTAGGCACTCGAATCATAGCAGGGGGATTATGTCGGAGAAGAGTCAATACAGGACGCTTAGAGTATCTGGGTGTGTGCAATGTGTGTGACCCCTCCTCAATCAAGACGCATCAATTTTTCCCGAGTGGTCGTTTGTCCTGCTGGTTCTAAATCGATAGTGCATTTCTCATTCGTCCGATCTCCTCGGAGCTATTGTCTCTACGTGTCGATGGGCAACCGCTCCGCGTGGGTCAGACGAATGATAAATGCACTTTGCTACAGCTTTAGGAACCCTACTTTATTCTCGCTGAGACTGATGATTTTTGTGCAACATGAGCCAATTATCATTTAAAGGCGTATTGTTCATTCAATTGATTTTGAGAAAAAAACACCATAGCTGAAACCATTATATGTTTCACAGACAAGGCAAACGTTATGGAATTTCGAATGCGTGTTGAAGATTTCCTTGGCGTTCCCCAAGATATTCATTAACGACAGTGTGGCTCATGCAAACAATTACTGTAAGGAAGGGATGGCTTTGTTGAAATGTGGGGATGGAAGAAGGGAAGGGGAATCGAATAATTGCCCCGGGCGCTCACATACAGACATGCATCTGCCGCAAATAACGGAACGTCGTCATGAGCAGAAAAAATGCCCGTGGAGCATTGGTAATATTCCAATTTTGAGAGGCAGCTGTGGCGAATGGAAACTTCGCTCTCAAGCGCATATATCTAGGGTTTCGAATATCCACCTGCCTAGGTAGTGAGCTCATAGTGATGATTAGAGACAGTGCAGTGAGTATTCTCGATTCATTTCGAATGTGGCTTAGGTTCCAGCTGTATTAGTTATTATGTATCCTTTCTGAACTGTTATTCCTAGTACGCGTCTCACACCTGGATGCCACCCTGGTCTCTCATTCTTACGTGCTATTTCGTCGTCACGGAATTTGTTTCAAATACAGGATATATAGACAAGAGCAACAGTTCAGTTAGGATGCATGATAGCATGGAGTCATGCTAACTTATTGAAACTCATCTCACATGTGTCATTTCCCCCATGACACCTGGATGACACGTCACTGCTCATCCGTTCTGATGGCTTACACTTTGATGATGTCACTCTCCGTTACGGAACACCGGCCATGGATATCGTTAGCCCCCACAATCAATGAGAGTGACACTTTTTTGGGGGCAGTAAGAGGGGAGAACCGCCGCATCCACATGGTGTAATGAGAATTTGAGGCCCTGAGGGTTCCTCCCTTGCTGGCAGTCGGACAAGTGCCGTTCCACAGTATAAAGGGGTTTCCACTAGGGTTTCAAACACGGTAGTAAAGCGCTTTTATCATTCGTCTATTCTCCGCAGAGCGGTTGTCTTTGCGTTCGATAGACAACGGCTCCGCGTGGATTAGACGATCGAGAAATGCACTTTACTTCCTATTTAAAAACCCTAGTTTCCATATGCAAGAAAAAAGTACACTCGGTACATCAGAACGAAAGTTCAAGGGGGATGACCAAACACCGATTGCGTCACACGATTTCTGTATAGGGCGGGAGACAACAGGGAAGTGTTTGTGCAATGCTAGTAACACACTGCGCTAGGAAATTTGCGCCGTAGTGATGATATGGTCACATGAGCTGTGGATCCATGGCGTACCCAGCTCTGTTGCTTTTCACCTGATGACGCAACCGACGCATAATTAATTAATTCGTTGCTTAAGCGTATAATTAACCGATTTGGTCTTTGAGCAAGTGTTTTTCTCTATGCGACAGATTCTATTATAGAATATCAGTCGCCTTTCACATCCTTCCTTGAATAGCTCGTAGATATTTGTCAATCCCGCTGAAGCTGGTCATAAAGATCGGTACAAATTGCGCGCCGCCCATGTTTTCGCTGGCAGCAACACATGACACGAAATGGAAACATGACAGGGATAGAGGGGGAAGGAATCAGTGATGACGCGCGAATCATGTGCTGTTTTGAATGCCAATCGCTTGTTCAAAACAATTTGCAAGGAAGAGAATAAGCGACATGAATATAAAATGTGTCATCGGTTTGGTTCCGCCGTCTAGTGTGCATTTCAGTCTTCCAGACATGTGCAGTTGTGCTTGCCCAATTAGTGTCTGTGCACCCACAGAATAGAGTTGTAGATGGATAGCTATCACATTTCCGGGCAGTCTAGACACTATTCAATTGATGCATAAGCCGTATCCATTGAATGCAAGACTTCACGTCGATCCTCCCATTGAGGTCTAGAGACCGTGAATAGGCTCTTACACTATAATTTCGCCTAGATCTCATAGACGGATGAGCAGGTGGAAATAAGATGAGTAGCCAGTACCAAGGTCTCCATTGAGGACTACTGAAGCGGTGTAATAAGTGAAATGCGAAGATAATCTCTCGCATGCCTAGCAACTGCAGCACTCGTTGCAGATTGAGACTCAGGGGTTCAAACACCTTGGGGCAATTCATTGTCAGCAGCGCGGATATGTGGTTATCACTGCTGTAAACCGAACAGGCAATATATATTTTGCCGATGAAACATATCAGAGAACCGATGAAGTATCACGCGAATAAGAGATACCTTATAGAGCTTATATGCTGTATTCGTACTCGGAGTATCAAACACATTTACATGAATAAATATAATCGTATTGTAGATGGTGGCTGCGTATCATGGATGCCTACAAACCCCGTCCCTTCACTGGACTCGCTCATTTGGAGAGGTAATACTCGTGTAATCTGAAGTGAAATGCATTCTATATGAAGTGCTGCTGAAACATAAGACGATTCACGTTTAGATACGATTAATGCGACGAAATAGCAAGTAAATATGAGATGTAGCCATCTTACAGTAGCGAAATCAGGGATGGTGTTCGTACTCGGAATATCAGTCCAGTTTACATGAATAATACGGGAGTTCATTTTTTTGCTTCGCACATCAGGGCATCGCTGTCACTGATGTCTATAGTCCTTAATGCCTTTATGGGCCCTTATGAGACGTATGGAAAATATTCAATCAACAATTGTAGCAATAAAATGGGAGTGGTATAAACGGCAAAGCGCAGATAGAGTAATTATATTGTTGTATGGTAATCTGTTCATACGCAGCGAACATTGCATTGCCGAGTAAAGTAGTTTTTGCTTTTTATGGGTTTCTTGAAACACAGCTGAAACTGCTGCAAGTCTAGTGAGACGGACTTATGCATCTTAAGAAATTTTTTGTGTGAACTATGCTCTTGGTGTGGTTCAAAAGATGAAATAATAACTGCGTTTCAATCATTTGGACCATATTGATGAAGAGTTCGAACGCAGCGGCAAATTTATTCGTGGCTCAATTGAGACTTTAAGGCTAAACACCGATGTTATTGTGATCTCGATATAACCTTCCATAACGTGTCACTATTGCAGACTTTTCGGTGAGTTCGACAAGCACAAGGACCTGCTGAAGGATCGATTCGCATTCGCATTCGCCATCTTCTTCAAGAAGTGAGATTTGTTGTATAATTTTTTCACTAGAAACGAGCGAAGAATTGTTCTCAAGATTACTCCTCAATATTTAAGCCTAGCGCGAAACTTATATGAAAACCGTATTTTTTCTTGGAGTCCAAGAAGAGGAATAAAATAGGCATGATACTCGAAAGTGAACGAATGTTTCCAGCATTGTGCACGCCACCACCCGCACGGACAACGCGGAAGCATCGGCTGCACTGTTCAAGCAGTTCTGTCAGGTATATTGGCTATACAGAAATAATAGTAACAGTAAAAGCAGAAGAACAGCAAAGTGCATTCCTTATTTCTGCGCCCTCATCATCCTGCCGTCTCTAGCGCTTTGACACGACGGCACGACAGAGAACAGATTGATGGAATACATTTTACCATTATTTCTGCCTTCACGAAAATTTACGGCTGGGTGGAGATGACATTAAAGGCTGTGTGGACATGATATTAAAGTTTTCTTGCCGGATCACATATGTATGGTAGTGAAACGTATTCGAGAGCGCTAACTCTAAGTCGTGCATGAGAAACCGATGCATGATTTCGTGGGTGAATGACAGGAACGCCATGGACATTTGCGTCAAAATGGTGAACTGAAGAGATGCGCCATCATTCTAAAGATTCACGCAGCGCATCTCTCGATTTCATCATTATGGTCATATATCCACACTTTTTTTGTCTTTACTCCGTTTTCCTGTAGGAGACGACATTCGATCAGGAGACATACGTCGTTGACCTCATCACACAGTCAGGAAAGGGAAGCACTGAGGTAAGTATTGGGTATGAATTAAGGTTGGCAGTATGACTAAATTTTCGGATACGTTTTACAGCTCTTATAAATACAATATATATAGCCATGGTGAAACATATCCGAAAATTTAGTCAAACTGCCAATCATAGTATGAATGGCAGTTTTGCTACCCTATGGGTTATGTTTCACAGAAGGTTTATCTGCAAGTATATGGTAGCGTTATAATATAGGTGAAAAAGTGATCAATGTGCATACGATAGTTCTGCGATATGAAAAAGGGGAAATCGTTGATAGTAGTTCCTCAAGTATTTAACTATTTTCTGTGGTTATATAAACCTTTCCTGACTTCCAATTCTGGTCATAATTCTTTGTAAAAACGATGGGCAATGGTCAAGAAGATTAATTTATGGACATTTACGCCATAGTGGTGAGATAGACACTTGCGCTACGATAAACTGAGAATTATGGCGCAATTGTCCATGGTGCCTTTCTTTCACTCCTTTAGGGGGTGGCATTTTGTATGCGAAATCTGTCAAGGTTATAAATCCTCCGTGAAACATAACTGATCTCGCATACAAACTTCCAATCCTACAATCCAATATGGATCATTTGCAGGTCAATCTCACTGAAGGTGCGTATGGAGAGGACGATATGCACTACATGATCGATTTTGATCTGGTGAGAGTTGCTATATTAGCATGTACACATGCAATTAGTAGGAAAGTAAACATAATAAGTGCATTTCTCATTCGTCAAATTCCCTCGGAGCTATTGTCTCTCTTATGTGATGGATAAAAGAAAAAAATCTTTCAGTTTCCTTCTCGTCATCTTTCACTGTTGCAGGCATTCCTGGGCGATTCTCCCGAAAAGTATGTGCATGATGAGAAAGCGATGCGGGCGGAGTTTGAACATCTATCGGACACGGACTATGCAATGCAGAGGCTCAAGGTATTGCACATATTGGGGTGTCCCATAAATAACCGACTTTTTTTCGTTCTTTGTCGACAAGTAATAACAACAGTTGTAACGATCCCTTGAATTCACAGATACTCTCCACTAACAGCCACCATCCTTATCTATCTTTCCAAGAGACTCTTGTTTCCATTCCTTCAGAAGCCAGGGGAATGTAACTGAATCCACCGTGCGAGCGAATTCGTGATTTCTTTCAGCGTTGTGAATTTTCTTCCCTTGAAGAACGAGGCCTTGGATCAGAACAAGTGGCAGTTACATGGGTTAGTATATGGGGAGTACGGGGGAAGATAGATCATATCGATTCCCGGCTCATGCAGCTTTCCCTGGGTCACTACCTCCCGAAGTAGCCTGCCTACGTGAACGCACATTTCGATTCTTTTTTGTCTGGAGAATTTGGAAGCGAAGTTTTCTGGCGATCTCCTCTACTTTCTTGATGAATACCTCCATGGTTATATTTTCCCCTTTAAAAGTAGACGATGGTAGAAGAATCCAAGGCATGAAAAACATAGTTAGACGACAAATTTCTTCGTAAGGATGCGCGCTTTGTCGACCGGTTGCATCGTTGAACATTTAGGTAGCCAGGAGCTGGTCCGGTGAATTATAGTAATGAAGTCACTTATTGATTCTATGATATAACTTGATGAAACCAGGGCATGGTTCCGGAATGGGAGAGGTTGCTCAAGCACGTGACCCCTCAAGGCCTCTTTTCAGCACCCAAAATTATCTGTTTTATGCATCCAGCCGTAGCTTTCCGTACACTCCTGATCAAGTGCCGCTGGATGTTGTTATTGAGACTGTAGACTGCGATCGCCAGAATGCCGGCACTCCTACCTGGATACCACGTCAATGCAGCGAGAACGATCTTCTTCTTCCTGGCTACTTCGACCGCCACCTCTCCTGTTCCTCAGGCTGTAGTTTCCTTCATTGAAGCGGCTGAGCGATAAATGAGTAGTGGTATGAGAGCACGTGTAGGGACCGACTTCCCATACCACTTGGGTATGGGCCTCCTTCAGTTTTCGGCTAGTGTGGAGATAATGAAACATAAGATCATAATAGGTGACTTCGCATGGCTTGGTTAGATGGGCCTATTTTAGCCGCCGTTTGCAGGCGTGGGAGTTGGGCTGGGCATATTGAAGAACGTTGCACCATGGTTGCATAACATCAATCAATAAGCACGTACATGCCCATCAATGGTGAAAATATAAATGTTTTTCTAAGTATGAAAAAAGTCGGTTATTTATGGGACACCCTAATAGTATTTTAGTCTTTTGGCGATAAAATGAATTGGTGAACCCATAATGATCACACTGTGCGTGCACATCCCTGTTAATTATGGGTGCATTACTGCAACCTGTTCAGTATTTGTATCTACTAGGGAAGCCAGAATGAATGCGAGAGTACATTCCTTCTCTCTGTGCTGTCCATCGTACGGCCATGTCTGGTGTGTAGACACGACCGCACGATGGAGAGCACAGAGAGACGGAATGTACTCTGCCTTCCCTAGTGTCTACATTATAAGAGATAGAGTCCTTCTTCTTCTTGATTGGAAAAATATGAGAATGAATAAAAGGAGCGCATGAAACATATTTGGTACTTATTAATTTTTCAGACCCTCCGTTTCTTCATCAAGATTCCCAATGTATTCGCCACTAAAGCGCTCAGGGATCGATATGAAGAGAAGGTAGTCGGGATTTTTATTTTATTTTACAACGTTTAAATTTATGATATGCCATAAAACATTTGTAGGGTATATTTACTTGTTTGTCTTCGAAGTCCATAAAATCGATGATGATGTATGCATCACAACTTGTAGATAGTTGCCACAATCATTGCGGATTTGCTTGAAGAGGGTTTGGTTTCAAAAAATGGAAAAAAAAACATTAAAAATGAACCCCGAAATAACTTTTTCGAATTTAGAAAAATTCTGAAATGAGCTATGCATTCTAGGCTGAGTTGTTGAACTTTTATCGTCCTTTTCAGGCTCGCAAGAACATCGAAGGCGAAATAAATTGCCTTCAAGCAGGACAGCGATCATACGATCTGGACGACTAATGGGAAATCTCACAAATTCTACATTTACCAAAAACACACCACTCCTATGGCCCGTGCCCATCTCGCTTTGCATAATTAGTTTATTGTTCAATACCGCCCAACCCCCTTCACACCCTAAGACATTCGCAGTACTTTTGATCTCTCCAACGCATACTATTTACCTATGAACCCCGAACATTGACAGCTTTTTTCTCGTTCTGTTCAATTTGCCGCCCAGTTTGCAACAAGACAATTTTGGCCAGGAATCATCTCATGTCAAGCTCTTGTTTCAAGCCCTCTTATCCTATCCTATCGCCCTCTCTATTACGGATTAATTAAGTGATCATGTTACGCAACAATCTATTTACCATCGAAACAAATTTTCCGCTCTATTAATCTTTTTTGGAATTGATGAGCTTGCCTAGCCCGAAGCCAAACCGGCTTCTGTGCTTATAAATACAAATGACGCATTATAGTTTCAAAATGAGATTTCTCTTTCCAGCCCCTTTTATTCTTCTATGGTTCTTCACTTTCTCCCGTCGTTTACTGCATTTCATTGTTGTGTGTTTAGGAAAACAATGTGCATTCGCCCCTGTCGAGGTTCGCTTTCTCACTCGATCCCAGTTTCGATCCCAGAGTGACAACTATTGTTGGCAGTTTGACTACTTTATGGGTTATGTTTCAAGGCTGCTGAAGATATACTCCCAATGAATCATAACCCATAAAGTAGTCATACTGCCAACCATAGTGACGACTAAAGTAGCTAATCTACACTTTCTCATCTTTAGCTTCTCATCTCCATGTGAAAAGACGAGAAGTGATTGAGAATGTTTGTTGGCTACTATGGCCCAATCACTCGAGGTTGTTTTGCAGCTTTTAATAACGTAAATATGAGACACTTTATTATTTATAAGTTTTAGAGTGTAGTTTGAACAAATCGTTCTGATAAAGGAATATTGTATTCTCATTAAGTGATGGAACGAAAATAAAATTATATCTACCTTATCATAGCATGATTATATTAGGTTGTTGCAAAAGTTTTGTCCCATTAAAATTTTTCCGTATATCTTTTTTCAGGAATGATTCGAATGCCAGGTCACCTATGCCATAGTGGACTATGAGTCTGCCCCTACCTGCCATATGTGGGTCGTGACGTCACGCCTTCTGGTGACATCACGGTGTTCTTTGGCTTACACTAGTCAAAAACGCGAAAAATGTTTCGTGCTCATAACTTCTGGGAAAATGATCGGAAAAATGACGTTAGATATTCTATAGATAGGTCTCGTGCTACACTACAATAGAGCGGTGCTAGAGCCTCCAACGACAGCCCATCGGAAAGTTAGGCCCGAAAAATCGATTTTCGTCGTTTTGAAGCTAGAGTCACCAAACTTGGCAGGAATGTGGGTAATCATAAAGGAAATTTTTCGGTGGTAGGAAACCTTTTTATTCCCGGTATTACGAAAGTTATGGCCGAAAAATCGGTTTTGATTCATCCCAAAATGACATTTTTGGCCATAACTTTCGTAATACCGGGAATAAAAAGGTTTCCTACCATCAAAAAGTTTCCTTTATGATTACCCACATTCCTGCGAAGTTTGGTGACTCTAGCATCAAAACGACGAAAATCGATTTTTCGGGCCTAACTTTCCGACGGGCTGTCATTGGAGGCTCTAGCACCGCTCAATTGTAGTGTAGCACGAGACCTATCTATAGAATATCTAACATCGTTTTTCCGATCATTTTTCCAGAAGTTATGAGCACGGAAAGATTTTCGCGTTTTTGACTAGTGTTGGCCAAAGGACACCGTGACGTCACTAGAAGGCGTGACGTCACGACCCAGATATGGCAGGTAGGGGCAGACTCATAGTCCACTATGACATAGGTGACCTGGCATTAGAATCATTCCTGAAAAAGATACACGGAAAAAATTTTAATGGGACAAAACTTTTGCAACAACCTAATAGCATGACACACAACTGACTTTGTAGTTCTTTCGTTCTCACAGTGAGACTCTACATCTGCTTGTTACGGTTGAAGTCCGGAATGTTCAAGAATGACTATGTGGTCATCATCAGATATACTGTAGGCCGGACCGCGACGCGTGAAGCGGACACGTCGCGGTCGAAGCTTCCGAGAATCGCTTTCCAGTATTTTCAGATGCAAGGAAGCTTGGGGCATTCGATCGGTCTTTTTTTGTTTCGCAGAACGCTCGGCTTGAGTCATTCTTTCTCAAAACATACACTTTTTTTATTAAGAATACGCAACAGCAACATCTCCACACGCTATGGAGTTGAATGACATGCTGTGGTGTCCTTTGCCGCTAGAGATGAAGTTCGGGTGCTGCGGAATCGCGATTCCATTAGCAAAAGCACCGCCATTGTCCAGTCGCCTCTGCGGTAAATAGACAACACTGCAATGAAAGACGCAGATGCGAAATGAAAGCTTCGTTTGCTAACGAAAGTGAATTGCTACACACTACAGGGTGCGCCATAATTACCCGAACTCGTATTATCGATGGTATATCAAGAATATGAAAGCCTATGATCATATCTTATTTTATAGTGATAGTAGGGTATATGATCCTAAATTCCCGCGCACTTATCAAAACATACCGCTGCAGTGTTAAATTTGATGAT
>JACMIF010000537.1:25639-36928 GCA_014805445.1 Diplogasteroides magnus | reverse complement strand
TTATAAGACATTGTGCTTTGTTTTGCGATGTATAAAGTTGTTTTCCTAATGAAAGGTTTCGTGGCAATGGAATTGATGATCATCCATTAGTCTGATGTTCAGAATGAATGTCGTTGGCTCCAATACTTGATAAGCATTTTGTCCATATTCACATATCTTTTATACGCCACTCACAAGCAAACCACCGGAGGCCGCCGAGAAATTGGAACCATTCACTATGTGGGATGAAATTGGGTTGAAATAAGAAATTTTTCAGATATTTAATAAGGTGCGATATTGCCTGGTTTTCAAGAAAAAAGCGTCTAAAGGCTCGAAAATGTCAAAACTTGCTATTTTTGTGAATTTTTTACGCGAAATTCAGACTTCACTGGGGGACGTGTATATCAGCAATTGAGAGTGCTATTGTAGAATGATTTTTGTGATTTTTGCTACACTTGCTGGTTAAGGCATAAAAATGGGGCGAATATTCAAATATGTGACACTTTTGAAAATTCGCCACATTTTTATGCCTTAACCAGCAGGTCTAGTAAAAATCATAAAAAATATTCTACATTAGTACTCTCCATTGCTGATATACAAGTCCCCCAGTGAAGTCTGAATTTCGCGTAAAAAATTCTCAAACATAGCAAGTTTTGACATTTTCGAGCCTTTAGACGCTTTTTTCTCGAAAACCAAGCAATATCGCCCCTTATTAAATATCTGAAAAAATTTCTTATTTCAACCCAATTTCATAACACATAGTGAATGGTTCCAATTTCTCGGCGGCCTCCGGTGGTTTGCTTGTCAGTAACTATCCATTTTTGATTAAACTTCGGTATTTCTTCAGTCATTGATAACAACCTCTATTCAAGGTGGCAACTTACAGCTGACTAAAAGTTACACAAGTAAACCGCGTGATATGTTTCGGGTTTACCTGCGAGGTTCAGAGCAACGGTCGAAAGTGAACCCAATTTTTTCGCCAAATTCAGTCAGCATCAGATAAAAATTCGCTAAAATTTTTGAAAAAGCTCTCCAGATCTCCCATATTTGCCACCGGGTATGTTAGGTTCTTAGCAACATATTACTTACATATTGGCACCCTAACCATTTTCTCCCTTCAGTTATTGACGAAATAGTGTCAAAAAATGCCATTTTTTCAAAATGGTCCTATGATGACCAAACTCCGCCCGTGTGTAGAGGTTACCGTCGGAATAATAAAAATATTTTGGGGCACCGATAAAAGTTCCAATTACGGTTGTTATGGCCTATCATGCAAAATTATCATCCAATAAATTGACCTATTGGAACATTTATGCACACTGCGGCCGTAATTGGAACTTTTATAGGTGCCCAATATATTTTTATTACTCCTAAGTACGGAAACCTCTACACACTAGCGGAGTTTCGTCAACATATGACCATTTTGAAAAAAAATGGCAATTTTTGGCACTTTTTCGTCAATAACTCAAGGGAGAAAATGATTAGGGTGCCAATATATAAGCAATATGTTGCTAAGCACCTAACATACCCGGTTGCAAATAGGGGAGATCTGGAGAGCTTATTAAAAGTTTTGGCGAATTTATATCTGATGCTGACTGAATTTGGCGAAAAAAATGGGTTCACTTTTTTGCGAAAAAAATGGGTTCAGCGGTTTACGTATACATGGTCAAAATGACCATGTATAGGGGTATCATGGATCGAGGTCCGAAAAAAATCAGCAAAACGCCTCTGGGGGACATGCAAATGGAGTTTTGTTTTCGCGGTGTTCAGCATGGATGCTAAGTACAGTCGGCCATAAGATGTATAGCATATGGTAGATCAGCTATTGTCGGCGTCATAGTACCAGTGACCATAAAAATTGGTCACTGAAAAAAAGCTTTTTTTGTCAGATGATTCCATGCTAGGTCCATGAAATTTTCAGGGTAGTTGGCGGACCACCCCAGTATAAGTTTCGGCCACTAAGACAGTCATTTTTCGTTTTCCCCTGTCCAGGGCGGTTGCAAAAGTGCAACTTTCCGGATGTTTTTCTCGATGAGGAAGCGACCTAAAATTCTGAAATTTTCAGGTTTAAGAGTCCCTACGGTGATCTAACTTTGCGCGATAGCTTTTAGCGTTTGGACTCCTCACGGCAAAATGGCGAAGTTTGGAACACCCGAAAGACCTTCCTTTTGCCATGGGGAAGCGGCCACTCGAGGGTCGTCATATTCAGCAAATATCAGTCATGTGGTCTAGTATATACATGAAACATTTCAGAAGTTTTCGAAAACTGAGAGCTGAAATATCAGAGAAAGGAGAGTGGACGGTTACTTATTATCGATACTGTATATTTTGTCTTAAAACTTTTTGCCCTACCTAATAGTATTAGGTTCATAGGAAAGACTTGCGACGTTGGAATTTTCCTTCACTTTTCTGCGTTAAAATTCATAGTGGCTTCTATCCATAACTATCGTGGACTCTCCACATAAGACGGTAATAGATGCCACCATCTTCAGCTTCTGTCGCGAAAAAGAGTTGCGATGCGATATTTCCAATTAGGCAGACTCATTTGACCGCTCTGCGGCATGTTTTGCCTCGTCTTAGCCCACCCAGTAGAGCTGTAATTCTACGAATATTGAGATTTGAGCGAACTTATAATTCACAGTAACCGGAAATGCAGTTGGCTACATACATTATTGCGAAAGCAAGGGTTTCGACAATTCATTTTTTGTGAACGATACGATCATGGACTTTTGCGCTATAGTGGTGAAATTAACAGTTGCTCCGTGAACGTCCATCTGATCATTTCACCATATTGGCGCACATAACATTTCTTCGCCGCAGCTCATGACATTTGATGTAGCACGGAATTTTGAAGCAAAATCAGTTGAAATCAAGGTCCCCTTCATTAATGCCCCTGCCTAGGCAGAAGCTTTCCAAAATTTTGGGTATTAGCCACTTCATGAGAAGGGCTGAGGTGAATAAGTACCTCAAACCTGGGATTTTGATCCAACGAACAAACGACAAGGTCAACTCTTATCTTCATTGAGCTCCGCACCGGTTACGGGTTTATGAAAACCCAAACTCCGGCTGCCTACGTGGTGTGGACTTTCGTGCGGCGACTGCACTAGCAAAAATGGTTTGTATTTTCACAAACGTCGTCCACACTAGATTCCCCACACCAGGTGTTTTCGGATGTGGTCTTCAGCAACTGTTTGCAATTTATCAAAGTGCGAATCTCGTTCATACTTTACATAATCGTCGCATTTGAAACTTGGGGTCGTAGGAGCCTGTAAAGCATGCATCAAGAGAGGATCAAGATTTCGATGCTTTATTTTTTCCCATCATGAAAATCAGTTTCGTCGGTTTTGGACCTATCTGCCCGTGAGGTGGGGGATAGCTAGAGTCGATGGCTCGGTCATGGATCTCATTCCAATGGGGGAATGACCATGTCGGCGCTAGGGATCCTACAACGGTAGTATAGTGCATTTCTCATTCATCTAATCCACTCAGAACGGTTGTCTATCGTTCGTAGAGACAGCAGCTACTCTGAGATTAGACGAATGAGCAATGCACTTTACTACCGTTTAAGAACCCCGTCGGCGCCTATCAGCTTGCCAATTCGTCGTCTCATATCACCACTGAGCTCCGCACCGGTTACGGGTTTGGGAAAACCCAAACTCCGGCTGCCTACGTGGTGTGGATCTTCGTGCGGCGACTGCACTAGCAAAAATGGTCTGTATTTTCACAAACGTCGTCCACACTCGATTCCCCACACCAGGTGTTTTCGGATGTGGTCTTCAGCAACTGTTTGCAATTTTCAAAGTGCGAATCTCGTTCATACCTTACATAATCGTCGCATTGGAAACTTGGGGTCGTAGGAGCCTGTATAGCATGCATCAAGAGAGGATCAAGATTTCGATGCTTTATTTCTTCCCATCATGAAAATGACTTTCGTCGGTTTTGGACCTATCTGCCCGAGAGGTGAGGGATAGATAGAGTCGATGGCTCGGTCATGGATCTCATTCCAATGGGGGAATGACCATGTCGGCGCTAGGGATCCTACAACGGTAGTATAGTGCACTTCTCATTCATCTAATCCACTCAGAACGGTTGTCTATCGTTCGTAGAGACAGCTACTCCTCTGAGATTAGACGAATGAGCAATGCACTTTACTACCGTTTAGGAACCCCGTCGGCGCCTATCAGCTTGCCAATTCGTCGTCTCATATCACCATTGAGCTCCGCACCGGTTACGGGTTTGGGAAAACCTAAACTCCGGCTGCCATCGTGGTGTGGACTTTGGTGCGGCGAGTGCACTAGCAAAAATGGTCTGTATTTTCACAAACGTCGCCCGCACTCGATGGTGCACCACAAGTGATTTTTACGATTCAGATAGGCTGTTCGCAATCTCTTCGGAATCTCTTCGTATTCATCAAAGTTTTGATTCTGTTTTAAACCTTTTAGGTATTGCGAAAGCAAGGGTTTCGACAGTTCATTTTTGTGAACGATACGATCGACATGGACTTTTGCGCTATGGTGGTGAAATTAACAGTTGCTCCGTGAAGGTCCATCTGTTCATTTCACCATATTGGCGCACAGAACATTTCTTCGCCGCAGCTCATGACATTTGATGTTGCACGGAATTTTGAAGCAAGATCAATTGAAATCAAGGTCCCCACCTTTAGGGTGGGCCACTCGATCCTTTTAGCAAAACGACATCATTCTTTGTGTCTGCGTTATCTCTGCCCGGTCGTCTCATTCGCGAAGAGGCGACCGCTCCCAAAAATTTAGACGGCTATGGAATCGCGAGCCTCGAACCGTTCGACCTTTCTTCGAACCGTTCGAGGCTCGCGATTACTCACATTGATTGGCAATGAAGTTCCGTTGGTAGGCGATGTGTCCATATTCTGAATTCTTCATTCGATCAGAGGCTTGAAAAGTGATATAAATCTGTATTATTCGAAATAACCGATATCACCACCATCAATCGGCTGGCATTCGGATCTCTTGCTGTTTCTTCGCTCCTTGGGCAATCTCGTCCCAACTGCGAGACATTTGCCAATGCGACACCGCCGACAGAGACAGGGAATATCTGCTGCGAAGAGCATTGGACGTGGACCATGCAAACCGACGAACCTTTGCGTATCTCACATTTTCCGTCTCCTTGTCGGCACAAGTAGTACTTTTGATGAGACTGCGTACGATGAAAATTTAATGATAAGCTTCAACAACGCCGATGAGGAGTTGGAAACTACATTGCACTGCAGACTATCATAAAGAATCGTTCTATCCTAATGGAATATTACATGGAGCAGTTCCGGCAATCAGTGAATGCTTGCTACCCGGTACTGATTTTAGTCTTTTGTATAGTAATAATACTCTTCTCAGTTAGTGACGTATCTACGTAGTCTCTGATTATTATGCATCTCGACTGAACTGTATACTCAGAACCTCATATTTGTATAAAATAGTCCAAGTGAAACAAACGCGAAATCACTCTTGATAATCAGAGAAAGTCCGCATTCGGTCAAAAATCGGCAGGATCATGAATAAGGTGTCGCATTAAGTGACTTTGCTGCAACTGTCATTCGTCTAATCTCTGCGGAGCGGTTGTCTATCACATGAGCGAGGCAACAGCTCCGCGGAGATTAAACGAATGAAAATTGCAATGAAGTTACTGAATGCAACATGTTAGTAATAAACGTAGGTACTCGGTGCATCAGTTCGATTGGGATGCACAATAAATGAAACTCAGTAGCCCGAAGATTGTTTAGTCAAAAGCAGTCCGATTGAAGTAGTCTAACCGTCAACACTGTAGCAAAAGCAGAGTGACTGTGCCTCACCATCTGAAGAACTCTCCGGCACTGATAAGATTTCTTTTTCGGCACTCAGGGTACATCAACAGCACATCGTGATCATAACGATAGTACAAACATCGTTAAAACGGGATAAGGACATTTCGAAACTTTCATTTCGTAGCCAGACATCTCTGAACTCGACAATTCAGAACGCGCTATTCCGGAACTTTACAGCAACGCTTAAATTTGGTCTATTTGTTCTTGTTCTTTTAACAATAATGTATTCTTTTACATTTTGCATGTGTAATGCCAGTGATGTACCATAAGGGACATCTCGGAACATTTACTATATCTTCATTAACCCATAAGGCGTGGACATGAAATGTGTGGCAATTTACAACGAGGATTGTCTATAGGGAGTGATTGAAAACTTGTAATTACACTCTGTTGTGGCTGTTTGGACGTGCAATAAGATCTCATCGTGTCCCTTCCCCGCCGTCTTCTACATTGCACATGGGTAAACAATTGTAATCGACAGTACACAGTGGTGCTTGTTTGGTCTTCGTCCATCATTAATCGTTTCCGGATGCTCATTCACAAATTGGCCGACTAGACGATCAGTAGAATTATCAAGACGATGGTTGTTTATCCGATCCATTATGGGCCCCATTGGTCTCTTCCTATTGTGATGATTTTTGTGCGAGTTACGCAAAACAATGTAAGTATATAACACACCTCAATTGCTGGTGTCAGCAGTCTCTGTCCGCCTTTTCGAAACCTTCAAGTCGCTGCAAGAATGCTATTCCGAACGTTGCTTCTAATGCTCTTGCTTCTCGTTGGAGCGTCCGTTGCGCAGTGGGGAAGAGGCAGAGGCAGCCACGGAGGCGGAGGCGGTTTCCATGGCGGAGGAAGCCATGGTCGAGGAGGCGGATGGGGTGGCGGAGGTCATGGAGGTGGAAGCCACGGAAGAGGAGGAGGGTGGGGAGGAGGAAGAGGTGAGAAACATTGACAAAACGACAAACCCGGAGAAATATATGTGTTGTTGCTTATGGATTAAAATTAGGGTTCGCTTATCAGGCATTTAACGAGAGCGTCCTTCACTTTTTGCTATAGTTGGCAATGGATTCTTTACAAGTTCCCATTTACATGTCGGGATTCATGTAAGCAAGCCTTTTGTAAACGGCGAATCAGGTGAGAGTAAATAAAGATATCGGGGTGAAACTGATTCGAATCTGTAAGTGCATCCCGTTTTCCTAATTCATTACGAGTGATTATCTTTGTCAGTTGATATACAACAACTTCGACGATTTTTAGAGAAATCGAATGCAGGCATTGTTTCTATTCCATTTGTTTCGAGTCTCTAGTTCCCGAGAAGCCCCATCATTCATTTTAACGAGTATAATATAACAAGACCCGCCGGGCATAGTCGGTAAAATGGATTTAGTTTTTCCGGTTCCCGGGAGCCCACTTGATAGTACAGTTTAACAGTTTATCCATGGGACGGCGTTGATCTTGGGAGTAATAAAAAATAATTAAAATAACTTATTTAAAATTCATCATCTACCTTGAAGGATCTCATGGGCGTGGATAATTCAACCGGATTCTGCCGTATTGTACGGCCATGTGGATACTTCAATATTTCACGATATCACGTCTGCGTGTTCTCGTTTAAATACCGTTCATACCTTTAATCTAGAATGCCAAATATTTTTAAGAAGTAGTATTTTTGCTGAAAACCTTTGTACCTTGTCACAGGTCAGTCATTGATAAATTCTCTCGGAATTACCAACATTCACAATTGATTTGCGATTTGTTTGTGTTCGTAGTAGAACGATGGTCCGACTTTGTGGGATAGGGACATTTCATAACTGCCATTTCGCAACTGGACATCTCGGAAGCGGCCATTTCAAAACCCGCCATTTCGGAACTTTGCAGCAATGTCGAAAACTGACCGATTTTATTTATTTATTTTGCCTTATCTTAGCTGAGACGACAGCTCTCGAAGTGCGGTTTTCGACGAATGAGTCGGGACGACCCACGCAGCCCTATTAGCAAATATGGCAATAATCTATCGAATGGGACATCTCGGAACTTTTGCCATATCTTGGCTAATCTTGGAAACGAACGCTTGTGATCTACGGTTTTCGATGTTTGACATGAGACGTCACTGTCCAATGCTCTCATTGGATCCTACGATAAACATGAAGAAAATGTGGTTACTTGTTGTTTATTCTTTTGACGTTTCATATCGCGTCCTAGCCATTGTGTTATCACGAATGATACATTTGAGCAATTCGCTGTCATATTCAATCTATTCAACCTTCTTATCGTATTCTCAGTACTTCCTTCATCTGAACTTTTTATAGTTGTCGTGAAACAAAACTTGGACCACATGCTGAAAACTACGACTTTGCTGTTGTCAATATGCTTGTATTAGTGTTGGCTGATGAAACAGGAGCGAAGGGATTACAAGGAATCCATAGCCTCATTCCATTCCCTACGATATACGAGCGGTCGTGCTCATTTCGTTCTTCGTAATCGTTCGGAATCGCCGATTAGAAATAATCATGACAACGTAACGAAAAGGCTGAAAAAATTGAAAATTTTATTAGAAAGGATTTGAAATATGCTCTTTCCAACGGTGCGCTTTAATTTTTTATTACATTTTCTTTTTTTCCCATTTATAAAAAGGAAAAACATTCAATGTGATCGAGTCTATCCCCCTATGCAATCAACAAAGTCTCAATGGAAGTAGAATTATTTCGTTGATATACATGGGCGTTAGATTTGTTCATTTTGAACAGTATGACAGTTTCTCATTTGTCTCTATGTCGATAAGGCAAATAGAAAATGGCAAAAGAATTTGACCGCCGGAGGAATCGAACCCGGGTTTTCAAAACAGAATATAAGCACTTTACCGACTACGCTCCACGAGCCTTGAGTGAAATGGAACATACATACATCAAGGATTCCGGTGGGTCTCGCGGGCTTAATCACGTGCAAAATTCAGATCACTATTTCTCGAAAACGGTCCAGAAATATAAATTAGCACCATTTTTCTAAGATGTCCCCGAGTAACTTCATCCCACATGACCAATGATTCATAATATCTCATGTTTGGTTCATATTATCTCACGGTGCAGTCCTAATCAGTGCCATAAGTGGCTGTGAAAAAGATTTATCAACGAGATCCGTGCACCACTGGAACGAGCATTTTTGAAAACCCTATTACGCAAATTTTCAGATTTATCCGCTTTATAATTTTCTTGTTATTAGTATTCAAGTTGGGTGATTCCGAACGATTCCGAACGCCGCTCCTTCGTAATCGTTCGGAATCAAGGGAAACGACCGGATTCCATTCGATGGAATACGAAATGGAGCGGCGCTCGTAATCGCTCAGGCGTGGGGGATTTCATCAGCCAACACTAGTACAGACAGAAGATGAGGGGACCGCTCTCCACAAAACATCCTTTGAAAATGGTTGTCGTGAGGGGCATCGTTTATCTTCTGTCTGTACCCATCGAAAAGTCATTCTCTCTCGCTCATTATGGACAACCGGTATGAATGAGAGAGTAGACAGACATATTCGTTGTCCGCGGACAACCACCGTTGTTGTTATTAACAATATCACCCCTTTGTTATTAACATTGACCACGACGCCCACCCTAATATCTTTCTCTCTTTCCTTTTTCTTTACAGATGGTGTTTCCATCCTAGTTTATGGTTCTCTGGCAGTCTTCTCTCTTTCGCTTACATGTTTCGGATGTAGGACATTTGGGAAGTTTCATTTGGGAAGTGAACTTTTGGGAAGTGCACATTTGGGAAGCGGACATTTGGGAAGTACTCATATCTCGCGTAAAAATGAACCATTTGTTTCCAAACTTTCAAGAAATAGAATGCCACGGAAGCGAGCGCTTAGGAACGTTTTCCGAAATTTTGTGAGAAACGGTTCACTCACAGGCGAGTTTTTAGCAAAACTTCCCAAATGTCCGCTACCAAAAAGTCACTTCCCAAATGTCTGCTTCCCAAATGGAACTTCTCAAATGTCCCACATCCCATGTTTCCTTTACAGTCCTCTCTGAAAATATTTAACCAAAGAAATAACGGCACATTATTGCGAAACAAATGTCTACTGCGAGAAATTCAGTCTAATTAAAAGGATAACGGAATTATAAGACGCGTGTAGTATTTCGCCATCACAACGGTGTTATTTTTACTATGTATTTTACTTTCAGAGTTCACTTTGATCAGCAAGATTTTTTCTCGAATAAGTTAGGAACGGTCGCTCATTTATTCCCATCTCAGCATTAAACAAGCCCTAAAGGGAGATCGTGTAAGCGCTTCACGACGGGGGAATCAATGTCTTGGGAAGAGGATAGAGTGATAGGAAGTGAGAGAGTGCAAATAAAAGCAGTAACGATTCCTCCATCGGGAAGCGCTTCCGCGATCTCCCTTTACGGCTTCTTTAATGCCACTTGCATATCAGCGAATATTGTCCTTAAATTTTTGTTCATGCTTATATTTTTACTGGTATTGCATAATCGTTACTGAGTAAGGAAGGTGTGTACTTCCCACCAAACGGACTAATTTTCATTGCAAATAATGGCGCGTTATGAGAACTGCATTAATATTTGAGGTTGATAGCGGAGGTATTTGTTTGCACAAAATTTTGATGACTTTCTTCCTCTTTCACAATTGTTAGCTGATCAGACATGTTGTCGTGCCACGGGTGAAAGGCAAAAATACTGCACACTGCGTGCATGTACTCACAGGTTCATGTTTCATCCCATGTAATCATGCGATCGCTTCAATTTAAAATTTTTTGATATTTCTTTACTTTTAGGTACTGTGAATTCTCCAATCGAGTTGTCAAAAAATGGGGGTAAGTAACTGTCTAAGGCTTTCTTACATTTAAATTGCAGTACATTTTTTCTAAGGATCAGTTCGGCCAGTTTCACAAACCGCTGTTGTTGGTGTCGTTTTGGCTGCAGTCGGAGTAGCGCTTTCCATAATATTTCCCGCTTTTGGTGCAATTGGTGGGTCATCTTTCCGTATTTTCCTCATTTCACAATATTAACAATGAGAATGAGACAAAACAGTAGCAAATTTTGCTCGAAATTTTTTGTGTCACTGGTCATTGTTAAAATTGATGAATAAGAAGCAATGAACACTGATGACATTTTCGAACATTTTGAACAAATAATTCTCTTGACAAGAGGTTTTACCAATATTCGATTAATTTATTTTTTTCTGTATATCAGCTTATGTTAGAAAAAAATCCCGTTTTGAGATGGTTTGTATTCACTATCAGTGCCATTCCAGGTGGTGCGCTGATCGGAGGAGGCGTTTCCTTGATAATGACTGCTGCCACGAGCGAGGTATAGAGTTATTTAAATCGATACGTTATACAGTGGGCCAAACTTGCAGGTTGTGCTTGTCACACTGTCATTTAGCGCGTCTGGGGGCGAGGAGACCCAAACCAAAAGAATATAGATAGTACTCGACAAGACAAGTTCAACCGTAACACTACCGTA
>JACMIF010000537.1:11468-25539 GCA_014805445.1 Diplogasteroides magnus | reverse complement strand
AGCCAAAGTGACTTTCTCATGAAAGTCTGCTCTATCTCAAAGGGGATGAGAGACAGATGCGCTCTACATGTCAATTTTTGTTCCTCGTTCGAAAATGATCACAGCCCTTTTCTCGGTTATGCCCAATGTTCATGAGCTTTTTTTTATTTGGATTCAAAGAAAACACAATGTTTTGCCACACTTCGTAATGTAAGTTTGACAGATGTCGATTTTGTGAAGGCAGGAGACAAGGAGGCCATTAACCGTTCTTTCAGTTTATAGCATGGTTCGTGGCGAATAAATGCCATACTTCAAATCCTGAATAGCTTTACTAATGGCTTAGCCAAGGTCCGTCAACGAGGAAGTGCGCAAAAACAGGACTTTTCGGAGATTCAGTCCTGTATCTCTCACTGGAAATATAAATGTTATGCCTGAGCAATTTTGTGTAGAGCCTTCCCACTACTTTCAGAAACAGTGACTGGCTTGTTACCGGGGTCATGAGCTTTTTTTAATAATGATTTTTGTGAAATTTGTGTCTGCCTAAACAATACAAATGACTGCACAAATACAACTTTGGAATGACCTCCCATCTAGCATATTTGTCCGACACCAGGGAGCATATGCCCCAAAATGGTAGAGATCTTATTTCGATATTACTCCTATTTTTCGCACAAATTGCACTCAAAGTGACGACGCCAAATTTAAGCCCCGCCCACTTTTGGCGCGAAAAGCACGCGGTTTCCTTAAACACTCAAAGTGATGACTCCAAATTTAAGCTCCGCCCACTTTTTGCCCGAAAACGCGCGCTTTTAGCTGACCCGCGGTGGTGTCCGCGAAACCTGCAAGTCTGGCCCACTGTGCGTTACTTCCTGCACTTTCCGAATCATTCTTCGACAAAAATTTCTCTAGTCTCTCGTGCAAAGATCATAATGTTAGGTTTTTGCGTTTCGCATAATCGTCTTCAACTAGCGTAAGCACACCGCGCTCAGCATCTTATGCGAAGGGACTCCACAAAACGCCTGATCCAATCGAAAATATTGAAATTGATTAATAATATTTTATAAGATTTGGGGATCTTAGTAGGTCCAATCTTAGCAAACTTGCCATTCAATTTCCGATTTCACAAAAAACCGATTTCGCACTGCGACGGACCTCCATATACCATACCTTGATCCGTGTTACTGTCATGAACAGACCACTTGTTTGATGGAATAAAGAATAATAATAATAACAATAATTTCAATTTCCGAGTTGCCAGGCGTTTGTGAGTAGAGTGGACGAAATGGGAACTGGTTGACCAACGCCATTATTATTCCTCGCTTCTGCTCCTCATTGCGAGCGGTCGCTCTCTCGCATTGGCCATTCGCGTTGGTCGACGATCAGGCCTTTCGGTTTCAATGCGTAGGTCGACCAACGCAAATTTGAGAGAGAACCGCGGCTCGCAATGCGGAGAAAAAACAGAAATGGGAGTGAAAATGCGTTGGCCGACCATTTCCCCTCTCGTCCACACTATCTGTGAGTACGCCGAGATAAAGCATAAGGGTGTGACCCGAGAAGATAGGTCAAATCGAAAATTGAAATGATTTATCGGTTTGACCAAGCGATGGAGTGGAGCTGTGGGGAAAAGTATCGAAAATTGTCTTGCCACATTGAAAGGAGTCGAATGGTATGCTTTTATGATTTGTGGGGTGATTTAGGCCCTTTCCTTGGGTTATGGTTGGTTGCTGCAGCTTACGATAAGTTACAGTAGTCGATGATACTATTTTTGGAATGCCCTTGCTAGATTACCTCCTGGTGTGAAATTGGGATCAATTGAAGCATTTTGAAATTTTCGGGCTGGTTACGGTAGCTTACTGTTGGATTACGGTATCCCGGATACGGTAGTGAAGGTTACAGTTGAACTTCTCTCGCCGAGTACACCGATTGTTATAGGGCTATGTGCGTCTATGATCTCTCAGCGCGATTGCGAGGACTCGTATACGTGAAAATTTTTTACAATGCCTTCTCCAAATTTCAATTAGGCCCATAATGTGTGTGCATACTAATTGCATACTAGAAAGACAGATACACAAATTGTTTACAACCTCGCATACCGTAAAATGATGCCGTAGCCTCGAATTCGCTCTGAGAGTACGCGCTACGGCTGAAGGGTTTTCCGAAAAAACTAACTGAAAGAAGAAGAGAAATCATCTTCGAAACGGCGAAACACGGCTAAAAATAGTAAACAAAACCTACTGACTAAAAATGCAAACAACTCATTCATCTCGCAACAACAGTTCTATTATTACAGCTAGATGTAACGGTTTGATTACGAGAAAATGAAATGCTCCATGCTCAGAATCCAACATGGGCAGAGGCTGGGCTGTCCCTCCTCACTGGTGTCATCGGAGGCTTGATTTCTGGATTCTTCTCCGCAGTTGCAACTTCCATAGTAAAAGCATTTGGAGCAACTTTGGTGAGCAGTTGATTAATTGCCGTTTGCTTTTTTATTGTCATATGTATTATAGATTGCCCGCCTTGTGACTTCCTTTTGTGTTCGGGTCGGAGGTAACATCATTTCGAACTATGCCACTAATGGATTGTTCAACGTGGTTTGTTGTTTCCAAAGGATCTTACAAACCGAATACCATATTCAGCTAAATGGAAAGAACTTCAATGATAACTGGCTAAAAGCAGTTGTCAGTGGCGCCGTGAGCGGTGTCCTATCGTTTGGCGCGGAAGCATTCAGCATCGGTTTAAGCACTCGTGTTTGATTGTGATTAAACCTGAGTATTCTTATCAAACCATTGCAGTACGCCGATAAACTTCTCAATGGATTCACTGAAGGCACTTCAAAGCTGCGCGAATTCTACAATACTGCGTAAGTGCATCACTAGCTATCATTTCCTGATATGGAAAACGCATGGTTGGTAAGATCAAAATTTCGCTGTGACCTGATTTGCAGATACTTAATTTTGCATATTCAGTAGCACCTTCATCACCAAGTACTGCCCTCTATCGTAAGAACCGGTGTTGTGGACACGGTACTCGATCTCGCACAGTCGGTACCGCTCATGATCTATGATCTGATAGTCACTGGAACGGTGAGTATGATGGAAAATAAGAGATGCGCTATAATCATATTTCTGCAAAGTAGATAATGCGTTGTATGTGCGGAAAATTGCACAGTAATGATCTTGTCGAAGAAATGGATATCACAAAATGTTTAGGTTGACTGGAAATCTACACTAATCGGTTTGGGCGTCGCTGCCGGACTGGGCTTCGGACGAGCGGGAATGACATTCGGTAGAGGACAAAAAAATGCCAAATTGGTTCAAAAGGTAGACAAACGTAATAGAGCGAATGCGTGTGCATGCACATGCATAATACAGGCTTTCGATGAGCACGAGCATGGTGGAACAGTCTCTGAGAACGCAAGTCAGCACACAAATGCAGTAAGATTTCATTTTTCCCGGTTCTTAATAAGTGCGTACACGAATCAGACTTCTTCAAAGGGTGGGAACTTTCAAATATAATTCTGATTTTTTCCTGAAGTAGTTACGGAATGAACTTCAAACATCGATTCATTTGTAAAACTATTGCGAGATTTTTTAAGACCAAATTGAGACATTGGGGTGCCCACACCAATAAAACTTACTGGAAAAATATCAGAATTTTATCCAAAACTATCCCACCCGGTTCCGCCCTACCTTGAACAGAAAAATGGTCGTGTCTTACTTTTGTTCACAACGAACACCAGAGCGGCTCGCAGTCTCGAGGGAATGACTATGGGAAACGTCTAAACAGGAAGGCAAAAAATTCCCGAAGAAAAGATGCTGCTTCAGATTCTAATATAGATGGAGAGAAGTGAGCTCAAAGTTTTCAAGCAATGAATAATCACTGATTTTCAGAATGTCTGAAGAATACGGATTTTCGACACTGTTCGAAGAAGAACAAAACATTGGAACGGCGTCCCCACAGGTGGGACAAGAGAATATTATATACGAATATAATTATTTCCAGACCGGCTCCCAGCCTCGAGGAGAATGTCCGAGGAATATGGATTGTCGAAACTGTTCGAAGAAGAACAAAACGTTGCAATTGTGTCCAGATCTGTAAGATCGGCGGAAAGCTCCCAGGTTGAACTGAGCCCCGGCGCAACGGCCATAAGTAGTGACCACAGGGGGGGGGGGGTTTTATAGGAGATGGTTCCAGATGAAAGCCGGCAGAGTTATGGAAATTTTTTAAATAAGAAAACGGCCAATGGCTCATCCTAATATGTATTTATATACCAAATTTATGCTGAAGACCAGGATCACTTTATCCCGATTAGGATCACTTTATCCCGACAAAAAATTCACCGGCATCGCTCAAACCATATTTCAAATCCCGCTTTTACGACGTTCGAACCCTTTGAAAACATTCATTTTTTCATAAACATTCGTTATATTAGAAATTGCAATCGCCGGACCCGAAAAAATATTTGGCGAGTTACCAATTCTTTGAAATTATTGAAATTACTTCCTTTTTCTTTAATGTTCTACAATGAGAAATAATATGGAAAATGTCAAGTGATTTCACGACCTATCACGAAATCGCGCACTTTTGTTACAGTGTCACTTAAGATTACAATACCAAAAACGCCCTTGCGGTTTACGTGGGCACTGATAAAATCATTAAGGGAAATCGAAAGCCAGCAAATCAAAAAGTTGCGGAGACTCCTGGAACTACTGCAATCCTTCGAGACGACAAGGTTTCGTAAGAGGCATTTGAGGCAACATAATTCATCTCAGTCAGGAAAAGTATATCGTGGAGAAAGCTACAAAAAGAGAGAAAAGAGGCACAAGAATACGCCAGGCGCCGAAAATAGTGAGGATGGTGTAGCTTCTGGCACAAAAATCGACGAAAGCGTGTAAGTTCAGTATATTATTTTTCCCATATGCAGCAAAACCTGTCGGGAGAAATTTAGCATGCCTGACGACTACAGGATACGATGTGTGGACCCCGATGGAAAAACCGTTGGCATGACTTTTAAGGAAGTGGGAGTGACGAATCATATAAATTTTCCAGTGGTGAATTCAGGCGAACGATAGTCTTGGAGAAAATGCTAATATCAAACAAAGGGCTTGTGCAGAGGTCCGTCATTTTTCCTGTCATATTCGTCGAAGTCGTACCTCACTAGGCCGATGCGGCGCAGCACATTGCAAGGGATCGCGGCACAAAGGATCTGAGAAAAACAACAGCTGTCACGATCAATACTAACAAGAAGAACAACGGATGTACTGTAATAAGGTCAGGTTCGAAAACTCCGTAAAAGTACTTTGCAGTTCTTCCAAGAGCCTTGTGAAGAAGCGTGCGCTTCCAACACCCATAAAAATCTCTCCGATCCTCAAGAGCTCTACAATCATATGTTGGACTTGCGAGGTCACCAAGGCACACACCAGATCACTTTGGCTATTCACCTGAAGCCAAAAGATGAAAAGGACACTCTACCCGAAACGCACACTGCGGACACACACGACTGCGATGACACACACACAATGACGAGGAGAAACCAAAATCACAAACCATCGATAATACGGAAGACGACATTGATCAATCAAACCCTACGCCAAAAGAAGGACATCAATGTGATTCCAAATCCG
Source organism: Diplogasteroides magnus (assembly GCA_014805445.1). Classification (NCBI taxonomy): domain Eukaryota; kingdom Metazoa; phylum Nematoda; class Chromadorea; order Rhabditida; family Diplogasteroididae; genus Diplogasteroides; species Diplogasteroides magnus. The sequence continues at coordinate 19,936 of JACMIF010000537.1, read as the reverse complement.
AAGAAGAGGACAACATCGAGGGCAAGACGAAACACAATGCACCCTTGTCTGAAACCACTGAAGATAGGGAAGATGACACCGATCAATTCAACCCAAACACATTCTCTTCCAAAAGTACAAGCTTCCCACCTTCCGTAACCTCCTCCGAGAAGTTCGCACCTGTGACCAAGGACAGCGAATGTCTGCCACTACGGGCATATGCTTCCTACTGCTTCAGTTCTCTGGACGAAGAGCTCTTATATATCGATAACTTGGCAAGTGTACTTATGCCATAACCATATAACGAATTGTTAATGCTTAGAAGCAAAAGGAAAAGAAGAAGAAGGAAATAATGAATGACGATTTCTTGAGAACTCATCAACCTCTCAAGCCTGATCTGTTTGTCTTCCCTGGCGATGCAGGTTCCTCAATGTCTAAGAGACGTACATAAAATTAAAACTGATATTTTGCAATTGATTCGCTTTAGAACCGAATGGTCGTGGAATTTTTGTAGTCTTTAGTAGCTCCAAATCAATCAAAATAGTTTCTGACAATATGAGTATAGTACAGCTGTGCAAAATCGCGGTTCTAAATAGTCGCATTTCAATACATCCTCGTTTCTAAATGGCAGTTCTTCTCTCAATTATTTTCATGGGATGCAAACATTTGTACGTTACTTAATATTTTCTGTAGGGCAAATGACTAAAACGGAGAAGTATAATTCAGTCCAACCCAACACCCCTACCGAACGGGGATCCTAGGGACTCCCGGGATTCCCCCGACATCCCCATCAATTTTCTAGCTGGAACAGCTTGATAGTTGTTACGGAATTGCCCAAATTTTGGGACTGCAAAAATAAATAAATATGCTGTTCGAGTTTGAAAAATACCGGAGAAGTCAGGGGACTCGCCGAGAGTCCCCGGACATCCCCCAGACTGCAGTGCGTGTCAATTACCGTCATCCTCGCATATTACAGGTTCTGGCGCTCGAGTTGGCGTATCATCGTCTCAGTCATCACAGTTTACACACGAGCCCATCAACGTAGATCAAATGGAAGATGATACCAAACTGCTACGAGATGTCGGAATCTCCGCACTCGCAAAGGAAGGCATTGGTATGCACTAGGTTTTCAGCATCGGTAGTAGAGTGCATTCTGTCTGTCTGTCTAACGCAGAGACAACCGCTCCGGGGAAAATGGACGAATGAGAAACGCCATTAACTACTGATTTAGATACCTAATTGTAAGCATGAACATTCATTTAAATCCTATCAATTATTATTATATAATAATGCATAGGTTGAGCCAAGAGTGGGGGGGGGGGCATGGGCCCTAGCCCATTTCATTTGGGCTATGTGGCCGATATGAGACTTCGTTATGAGACTATGTGGCTTCGTTGCCGAAATGAAATGGGCTATGGCTAGGGTGTTGCTAATAGGACGATATTGACAGCCGTCCAATTTTAGCCATCTAACTTCATTCCTAGCGGTCGTCTCTCACTTCGCAGGGAGAACCGCTAGAAATGGACGGCTCTCAATAACGTCCCATTAGCGACACCCTAGCTATGGCCCATTACATACCGCAATGGTACGGGGGATTTGGCTGAGGACGATAGCCGAAGATAGCCATCATTCGAACAATTCATTGCTCGAACAACAGTGTCGCTCGAGCACCGTTGCCGACGAATGGCCATTACTCGAGATCGACCGATTCTCTCAAAGAGCACGTGTTATAATCACACGAACCGTGAAGCATAAGCGAGAAAATAGTCATTCTGCCAACCATAATTTAAAACAGTCGAAGAAATATTTTTTTTAAAAGTACTACAAGACATAGTGCTCAACCTAAAACAAAAACACATTGGTTTCTCAACAGCCTCCGGGTCTTACAAAATGAGGGAATTTCGTGTTGAGGTAAAGCTGCAAGTGCTGCAAAAGCCATTAAGAAGCTTGCAATGGGACCTGAGAAGACAGTCAAGGTTCGGAATATGAAAGAAAAATAAATAGAATCAACCGATGAACTTCAGATACCTGAAATTGTCCAGATAATCAGGTGGAGTGATGTTCACAAAGAGTATAGAATGATCAAGGCAACCGATTGGCCGAAGCTCCCAGGTAAACTCTACAACAAGGTTGCAACAATTTTTTTGGATAAAACAATGTGCACAAAAACCAAATATTAAATTTCAGTCTTGCTCTAGAAACGCTTTTCAAACGAACAGACTGAGAAACAAAACAATCAATGCCTCAAGATATGTGAATGGAATATGAGACTAGAAATCAGCATTTTCAGAGAAGCTGAGACTCGTATCGATAGCGGGCGTTCAAAGGAGTGGTAGGACCACTCTGCTGCACTCACTAGTCTACAAGTACGAGCCTTGCATAAATATTATACAACAAATAGAATACAAGTACCATCTCTAGAGATTATGTTAATGATTGAGATATGGCTAGGATGTCGCTTCTGGGAAGTTATAACAAACTTTTATTCCTAGTCAACCTCATTCCAAGCGTTAGTCATTCACTTCGCAGAAGTTAGACGGCTAGGAATAAACTGATGTCCATAACACCCCCAAAACGAAACTATAGATACGGCTACTGCATTCCCAAGCATTTTGCTGTCTCTACGATCGCTTTACGAATCGGAGTGTTTCTCTACATTCTCCGTGATGAAAACATTGCATTCCTCGACGTGTGCGATAGTATGGATTCAACTGGAGAAATGCAGGTAAAGCACATGCCAGTGCCCATATGAAGGTCACCTTGTAACATTCAAGAAATGAGGTCGAGTTTGGTTTAAAGGCAAACAGCTTTCGAAAAATCGAACTTTATAAGTAGTATAAAGCTGTGAATTTTTTTAAGAAAAAATGTTTATATGATAATGACAAACAATTGCTGCAGACAAATTGCCCTGCTCTTGGATCCGTATTCCTCGAGACATTCGCATACCTCAACTGCGAACATGTTGTGTATTCTATGCCACTGCAGAACGGACAGGTATGCCGATTTCATTGATCGAAAAGAAATGTCACTTTAGGAGGATACAGCCGAAGATATTCACGACTGGATAAAGAAACGTTTGAACGTGCTCTTGGTAGCTGGCTTTGAAATCAAAAGGTGTGAAATTGTAAGAGGCAAATTCATAACACAGATCTTGTGAGAGAATGAAACAACCACTGCTCCAGAATTATTAGTCAAATCGATAAGAAAAATTTTACCCAGACTATATCGTCTAGTGCGGAATGATCGGGTAGTAGTTTTCAACCATTGAATTTGGGCACATAATTTTGATAGCCTGGTCGGCATGCCTCAAATATTTTCAAAGTTTAAATGCAAGTTCAACAAGTAGTGTAGCGGGGAGAAAATGCGACGTAACGAAAGAAGATGATTATCATAGACACGAGACAAATTTACCATATCTTTGTAGGTAAATTACAGAGAAATAGTTCCTTGAACCCAAACTCAGCATTTTCTCGATTATGTTTATGACTTCTTTAAGTTAAGAATTTTTAGGATGGGTGGAAAATTGGCATCCGTCATTCTAAGAACGAATCGTCCCTCATCAACGGTTATTGGTACAATCTCGAAGCTGAAAAACCTGCTTCTCGATATTCCAACTGCTTCAGAACCAGAAGAATCAGAAGAGATTGAACGTAGCGACGTGAGCAAAGCTTTGTGCAGATTTTTTTGGATAATTTACTTCAGGAAGACAAGGAGAAATGCCCATTGGCAAATTGGCACAAGGTCCAAGTGTACCCTCTAGAGAAACTGCACTATAAAGGAAAAAGTGACCAAGAAGACGATGAGTACAAGAAGCAGCTGGATTCAATAAAGGAACGAATCGGTAAAGAAGGATAAATATGATTACAATATGTTTGATATTTTTTATTTTTGAAACTTTCTTCAGTTAGCAACCACCTTTATCAAAGAAAATCAATAAGAGATAATTGTTGAATTGTATTGTGCAATTAAGGTTTTACGGGCTACCACCCTGCAGGGTGCATTCCAGTATGATAAGATAGAATTATTTAGAATCCGAACACAGAACGGTTAACCGTGGAAGGAAGCATGATGGCCGTCTGGAATGACTTGACCAGCAGCGAGTCCTTCGAATAGGTATTCAATATTTAAAAAAAAACTATTTATATTACAAGAGCCATGCATATTTCATGTTTAGGCTGTAACTAGTGCTGCAAATCGTACTCAAGCTGAGCAGTCAGATGAAAAGATAGCTAAGGAATCTGAGGTTTCTTATTGGCTATCGGGCAGTATAACTTCGGAAATTGCAGATCTTTAGGAACAACTTGAGTTCCTTCCAACAAAAGCTGGGTGATCACAGTCTGAACGAGAGGATCAATCGTCTCGCGGAAGAATTCAACAAAAAGAGTGATGATTTGACTGGTAACTCATTTCGACCGAATAACGTTCAGTCGAGAAAGCCAAGAAAGAGAGCGAGAAGTCTCACGCACACACCTGCCTTCAATACTCTGCCCATATTGCCGTCACTGTTGTATCGGGATCTCTGGAACTTTTGTCAGGACTCAACAATGTTTCGCTGAAGGAAGAGGTTAAGCTTTTAGAGACTTATATATATTAGTGTTGTTACTACTGGTGGTCTTTGTTTTCTCTTGAATATACAGATTTCTCAGGGCATACGAGTTGGTCTCCATGGCCTCACCTTTCTTTTGAACGCCAGTGATGACAGCACCATCATGGATGCTTTTTTCCTTCGTTTCGCAATCGTTGACTATGGACTGCTGAAAGTGCTTAATCATGAAGACATATACGAAAATTACAGGCATGCTTATCTTCTATCATAATAATAGAAATAATACCGTATCTATATTTAATGATGTCGCAGTCGCGACGAGAACCCTTATACGTATTTCATTTTTTTAAAACTCACTGAACGGCTTCATTAACTTGAGGGGTGTGTATATTCAGCCGCTGCTGGTATATTCTCAATTGCGCTGCATCATGTGGTTTTCGTCTTCCTCTCCTCACTTTTCCTGTTCGCGCGAACGCCGTGAAAACGCTCCGTTATCTCGGACAAGGAGAATTGTTTGGTGACCAACTACAACTTTACAAGTGAGAATACTTGCTTCATAAAAATGCTTTCTGAAATTCTATATTGTCCGCTCTCTTGCTGAAACCCTGTCCCTCCCCTCTAGAACATTACGGTTTTAGGTACGTTCTCATCCTCTTGTCGCGCCTGGTGAATCCTAATGTGGACCTCAATGCTATACAAGGCGCTGGTCAAGTAACTGTCCGGGAAGAGATGGACGGAAAAAGACTAAACATGGTTTGCGGCCATGATTTTTCAATTCGTTTACTATCCTTACCAAGAACTATCTCCGACATACACTTCTGGAATTTGAATATGGAATTAGAGAAAAAGTTCAAGAACTTGTCCAGGTAAGAAATATCGTAGTTTCTCATCTTGATAACTTTTTAAAGATCGCGTACGACAACCCTCAATCTGCCTCCGAGTGCAATGAAAAGGCCCTAAGATTGCCCGAAGAGTGGTTTAATGAATTCGCATCGGAGAAGTACGATTCGAACTACGACAAGCTGGATTCCAGGGAGAAGAACTTGTTTATGGAGAAGATTCACGTTGTGATTCATAAGGAAGTCGGTGAGAAATTAGTGAAAAAATTCATAAAAATTAGTTGTCAAATATTTGTAAAAACACATTCTGTTTCATATATGTTTGAATTCCTTAATTCATATATGGAGTACTTTTCACTCTGGTGAACCAAAATAACAAAAATTGATTTAGCATTGCGTCTCGCGCGCGATCTCGTTGAACGAGGCCTCGTGGACGAATTGCTTCTCCCTAGTCGCGATATTATCGATGAGGAGCCGAGATTCAGAGGCCACTTCATTGCCCAACTTCTAAGTATTAAATATTTTAGCTTTCGAAATCAATCAATACCACATTTGGCAGATTTGGCTGCGCAAGACGATAAGCTCTTCTTAGCTGTCACGCACACAACGAGAATTGTTCCGCAGCTGACGGAGTGCATGAAAACATCAGTAATATTTGTACACTTTCGTAAACGGATTAAATATTGCACCTACCGTCCATCGAGAAAGTAGCGCACGCAATCTAAGATGTTATAAGATTGTGATCAGGATCTTATATTTGTCAAATTGCGGCTTTTAAAGACCGAAAATGAACATTCTGTTAATAAGGACTTCTAGCCACTATTTAAATCAATTTATCAATATGCCAAAACAATTTTATTTGTTTGTCCTGACTTCAGAATATCAAACAGAAAATATTTAATCGGCAGGGAATTTATACTTAGCGATTACTTGCGCGAGTTCAACGGTGAAAAAAGCAGGCCGATTTAATATTTTATGTTTGAAATTCTGAAGTCAGGACAAATAAATTAAATTGTTTTTGCATCTTGATAAATTGATAAAAATAGTGGCTAAGAGTCCTTTAAGAGAATGTTCATTTTCGGTCTTTGAAAGCCGCAATTTGACAAATATAAGATCCTGATCACAATCTTATAACATCTTAGATTGCGTGCGCTACTTTCTCGATGGACGGTATACATGCGAGGATGAAATACGAAATTTTAAATAAAGAGATAATTACTTATTGTCTAAAGACAAAGGAAGGAATTATTGACAGTCGTTTATTCCTAGCAGTCTACCTTCATTCTTACAATTAGCGGTCGTCTCTCACTTCGAAGAGACAACCGCTAGGAATGAAGCTAGACTGCTAAAAATGAACGGCTGTAAATAATTGATTCCTTTGTCCACCCCACTATTATCTACTATTGTTTACATCTCGAGCAGGACCGCTGAGGGAAAACAAAACGGAGGCCAAGTTAGGAGGACAATTGAAGATTTGTGGCTGAGGACAGCCTGCGCCGTTGGTGAATGTCACCTGAAGTATATTATTTATCACTATGTCTTATTCAAATAACCAATCAGATATTGCCGTATGACAATACCATGCCCCCCCCCCCGATCGCATGAGTCAACTTTGTCACCCCCGAATCCCAAGGGACCACCTGATCTTTATAGGCCCTATAAAACCAAAAGAGCCGCACTTCGTACATAAATGGTTACTCACTGTTAATATATGAAAGAAATTTTGGATTTCCATACATATTTTTCGCTTCATTGCCATATACCTATAACGCAAGACTAGACTGACCGTTAACTTTTCGCACTTCTTTGGCTCACAAACAGCAGGCACGTTCCACCACGTTTTGCAAGCACAAGCTAAACATTATTGCTTTTCACTTTCAAAGACTTATGCGTCGTACACCTGTGCTGTAAAGTGTAAATACTTTTCAATCAGCTGTTTTGGCGTAATTCCCATGTATCATAGACGTTATTATTGTGGTAAACGGAGTTGAAAGTGAGCCTCTATATATTGAGAGTGAAACCTATTCCGATTCATGGCTAATGGTCAGAGAAACAACAAATTGCACGCAAATGTGAGAGTGCACAGTCGTCACCCAGATGGAGTGTGTGTATTCGGTATATTTTTCACAATAATACCACTCACTCGGTTTGGGCATAGGTGGCAGCCCAATGTTTTCCGGCACTTTTGTTGGGACGCACGAGTTCACGAGAGTAGTCATGGAAGATATCAGGACCATGAGCAACAGCATCTCTAGGAAAACATAAGACTATTATAAAAATGCATTGAATCGAATGTACAGAAAAACATCTATCTTCTTTACTTGTGCAATCATTTGCAGTCTTATAATTTTATACATAAACGCATCTAAAATGGTCAGTATCTTATCGAAGCGTCGCATCTCGCAAAATTCGAGCAATGGCAATACATTAGGGTTTCTAAACCTGTAGTAGAGTGCGTTCGTCTGCAGTCTGATTATGGTGAAGCGGTTGTCCATCGCATGAGTGAGATAACCGCTGTTAATGTATCAGATGACAGGCGAGTTAATTCTACTACAATTTTAGAAACATTGCAATACATACATATGACAGCTCGATAATAAATGGAAATGAAACACTCACTAACCTGTGAAATATGAATAAAGTATTTTCGAAGCTTTCGAGAATAACGTAGCGATGAAGGAATCTCGCCATTTCCAAAGCATAAATACATTTTCTCCCAATTTTTCCGGTTTTGTTCTAGCTCCCAACCTAGATGAGAGAAAGGAGAAGTTTTTGCTTGGGTTATACATCACTGTTAATTGGTTTGGAAGGCTCTAGCGCGCGCCTGTTGATTTATTTCTGTTCCATGAAGTGCACTTTCAAGTTTCTTTCGTGTGCAGAGACAGAACGGAAGATGTGATGAGCAGCAGCTCTCCCTGATTGAGGGAGAGATGATTATCAACAGTTGTTCGCAGGTTCATTGTTGTTGCTAGGGATCGAATTATGGAACTTTTTTTGGGAGTTGATCTGGTTTGTTCCAGCGAAACTTGGCTCTATTCTCAAGCGTGGCTCTAAGACCCACTTTTTCTTGTTCTACCCGATGTGGGGTGTTGACAGTGCTGTAT
>JACMIF010000536.1:13517-31757 GCA_014805445.1 Diplogasteroides magnus | reverse complement strand
GGGGGGGGTGGGGAATTTCCAGCAAAAGGGGGAACAGAAGGAAAGGAGAAAGAGAAAGAGGAGCGAATGCAATTACGGACGACGACTACGACTACTGGCTGACAGAGGGGAGAGGAGGGGGTAGGTGATGGGGTGAGGACAGATGAGGGGAGAAACAAGTGCGCCTTGGACGCTTGCGCCATTTTGGTGAAATTGACAGACCACCATTATGGCGCAAAGTCCATATCACTCTTGTTCTTTCACTAAATGGAGGTGTGAACAGATGAGGAGGGAAACAAGTGCGCCTTGGACACTTGCGTAGTTGCGGTGAAATGGATAAGTGCGCCTGCATCTGTTCAGTTCACGGCGTCTTTCACTCGATATGGGTGAGGATAGATGAGGGGAGAAAGGAGAGTCACACTCATACGAGAAGTATCGCTCTTATTAGGGGTGTCGCATGTACTCGGAAAGAGGCAAGCGTCAGCAGAAGGCAGAAACAGGAAACATTGAGAGCAGAAGGGGAACAACGAACATAATACCTGACTATGAATCCGCATATCATGCCAAAATGACACCATGATAAAATGATACAATGCACAAATACCAAAATGCCAAGATGACAAAATGCCAAAATAGCATAATGCAATATCATACAGCACGAATAATTGTGACGTTTCAGGTCTGCAAGTCGTTCTGAAGTCCATCCTGTGTGCCATGGCCCCACTTCTGCAAATCGGACTGTTGGTGCTCTTCGCCATTGTCATCTTCGCCATCATTGGTTCGTTTCGGTTATCCCACCAGGGCGAAGGACAAGAGCGTCATGCACTAGAGACTAGGGGTTCTAAAACGGTAAATTTGTCGTCATTCTTCTCCGGAGCGCGGTTGTCTCACTCCATGATAGACGACCGCGCGGCGGAGAAGAATGACGACAAATTTACCGTTTTTGAACCCCTGCTAGAGATCTCGATTCGACTGACGAAGTCTGTCTATCGACAAGCGATATGCAACCGTTCGGAATGGATTAGAGAAAAATGCACTCCGTGAGTCGATTCGAGGTCTGTAACCTTGAGGTCATTGTGGTGAAATGATCACTTGCGCTGTGAGAATAACGATAATGTTATCTACCGGGTCAAGTGTCCATTTCACCATTATTGCGCAAATGATCATTGTGCCCCTGTATTTCGCCCGTCATTCTCATCTGCTTATGCTGGCGACGAGAGCCGTATTTTATTACCCATGCATTGTCTTTGATGAGTCTTACTGATGTTCACTCCTAATTGCAATCTCAAATATCCTTTATTCTTTCAGTGATAGTGATTATATTGATGTCTTGAAAGTGCAAATAGTGAAAAATAGCGAAATTTAGCTATTTCCATTGACTAATCGAGCGAAATTAGAGTAGTAGAGGGCGGGGTTTCTAAAACGGTGGTATAGTGCATTCGTTTGTCTTCCAATTAATTAAGAGCGGTTGTCTCACTCATGCGATAGACAGCCGCTTCACGAGAATTAGACCATAGACGAACGAATTCTACTACCGTGTTAGAAACACTACTAGAGGGTGTGGGAAGATGAGCCGTAGAAATGGATGGGTAACCTAAAGGGGTTCCACGGCTGACAGACGTGTGAAATTGCAGGAAATGTGATAGCCATGGAAGGGAGACGAAATTGAATTGAAGGGTGAACGACAAGAGAGAAGTTTTGCGCCAATAATGTCACATGAGCGAATCAACAAAGGCTGAAAGACAACTGCGCGCTGGAATTGGGATGGCGCCATTTGCGCACAACTAGTCATTACTGTCCCAATGTGAGCAAATGGCGTCATCCCCTGGAAATTGGCATTAGTAACCGGATAGACTTGCCATTACTCGTTTGCTTCACGTGTCTCGTTCCGCGCAATTGCGCAAAATTATTAAAGATTCAAGGGGGGGGGGAAATAAGACTTTCGTATCCAAATGGGATCCCTTTCAATTGTGGGGTATACGCACTACCACAGGGTCTTACGTCCGTGGTTGTTTCGTACTGTTCTCACGCTTGTCTATGTGAAAAGGCACCAATCAAAAAGCTTCAACATTGTAAGATAAACTTGTATTTGGCCCTCAACGAGTGCGAAGTCTCCTGAAATCAGGGCGCCTTTGCAGGTCTTGAGTTCTACTCGGGCATCTTCCACTCCGCCTGCTACAATGAACGTGGAGAGATCGAGAATGTATCCGAGCGACCCTTTCCATGGTGAGTGCCTAGTAGTGTGATAGACAACTGCGCCATGGAGGTTTGCGGCATAGTGGTGAAATGAACACTTGCGCCGTGAAGGTGTTGGCTGTTATGGGACATATGTCACCAATATGGCGCAAATATCCATGACGCAGTTGTTTTTCACCCGCCCAGTAATCTCATATCCGGGACTGAGTAGGCTCAAAATACGGAGATCTAATTCAGCTCGAACAAATCAGCGACCACGGGCGCGTACAACTGCGATGTGGCGGGAACTGTGTGTCTGAATCGATGGCAGGGGTGAGATACATACATACTTATTTTTAACATTCGCAAAACAATGGCTGTGATGAGGCACGCGTGGCAGTAGCCAGTAGAGTGGGCCACTCGATCCTTATAGCAAAAATATATTACTCCTTGTGTCATGTGCGCGTCATCTCTTCCCGTTCTTTTTGTTCGCGAAGAGACAACCGCTCCAAAAATTAGACGGCTTTCTAATCACGAGCCTCGATCCGACCGACCTTTCTTCGATTATAGTAGACAAGATGAAAAGAAAAGAACTAAAGGCGTGTTGCAGGCCCAACTTCGGTATCACTTCATTCGACAACATCGCCTTTGCTATGATAACAGTCTTCCAGTGCATAACCATGGAGGGATGGACGACGGTCATGTACTATGTCAGTCTATCATTTCACTCATTTAAAAGTGAAATATCGCTGTTTCCGAGCTGTCGCAAAGCTAAAAAGCCCATGAAATGTCTTTGGAAATTATTTTTTTAGCTTGTTTGAAGGACCGCAGCTCCGACCCCTTTGAATCTTTGAAATTACTGATAGTGAGGACAAAACACATAAAAATATTGCCAACTCCCCTCATTCAGTTTGAAACTGCCAATATTGGCAGTTCCTTTTCTTTTTGACTGAGTGAGATAAATTGTATCATTTCAGACGAACGACTCTCTCGGGTCGACGTACAACTGGGCATACTTCATTCCACTCATCATTCTGGGATCCTTCTTCATGCTCAATCTCGTGCTGGGAGTCTTGTCCGGGTCAGTAATTGTGCCATATCTTGTTTATTGATCTATTAATGTAATTGATGTTCCTAAGTGACTTAAGGAGCCTTATTTAGCATCATAATTGTCTGGCGGATCAAGCCAAATATTATAGAAGCCGTAAACCGAGTTGTCCCATCGTACCAGGCGACTACTTTCAAAATTGCATAGAAAATTTCGAAGTGCAGCTATCGTTTCAAACTCAACTGAGTTGCATGTGACGAGACGTCACGAGAGTAATTTTTTTCGAATTCCCGCGCGGTCTATTCCAGTGAAGCTCCAAGGAGGCGCGGGAATTCAACTTCGAATTTGAATAACGCGACAAGGAAAGCCTTTTGAGAGATGAAAATTTGCGATCGTACATAATCGAACATGCTCTACAACGCTGCGCTTCCAGAACAGTTGACCCAGTATCTCCCCTGACGGCTTCTTTAATGTACAATGATTGAATATTGCAGAGAGTTCGCCAAGGAGAGGGAACGCGTGGAGAACCGGCGGGAGTTCCTCAAACTTCGAAGGCAACAGCAGATTGAGAGGGAACTGAACGGCTATCTGGAGTGGATTCTGGCTGCCGAAGAGGCTATTCTCAAGGTTATTATGTCGAACGATTGACTAACAGCATTCACATGTCTCATATTCTCCAGCAGGTGTCAAATGACTTTAGAAACAACCGCTCCTCGGAGAGTAGACGAATTGGAAAATACATCAGATTACCGATTTCGAAACCTTAGCCAGGAAATTTATCCATTTTCTTGTGCAGGAAGATCGAACGACAGAAGAAGAGAAGGCGGCGATCATGGAGGCGAGAAGGAGAGCGGCCACGAAGAAGCTGAAGAAGGACTCGAAACAGAGGAGTACAGAGACTGAAGAGGTATGGAAAGGGTTGAATCGACTTATTATTGGCTGTTATTGGAACATGAATATCTGTTGAGGCCGTTGTCTTGTGCACAGATGAGGCGCATTTTGAGCTGATGACGAATGTTAGTGCAATGTTAATTAACTGAAGAATAAATAGGACAATAAATCGTTGATCTTTGGATTGGTTCAGAAGAAGTCAGGTCTTAAAATTAGTCTGGTTTCGAGCCGATGGTGGATCAATCATTATAGAACACAGCGTGCCGAAAAGTGGGACATCCGACTATTGCAGCGCATCAATAGAGCGCACATTCGTGAAACCGCGACGCGTCCCACTGTGCCTTCAACGGGACGCGTCGCGGTTTCACGAATGGGCGCGATATTGATGCGCTGCAACAGTAGGTAGTTCCACTTTTCGGCACGCTGTGTAGAAGATTATGGTCTTCAGGACATGGAGGAAGAGGACGAGGACTACGGCGAGGAAGATGATGGAGAGGTCGACGTCGATGAGGAGTTCGCAAGGAGAAGAGGATGCATGCACGTCATCAAGAAGAAGATTCATAATATGAGGTGGGCACTTTTGATATTCTGCATTAGTCTTCTCAGTGACCCTTGGGTTGAATATGCAGCAGGGGTTCTAAATCGGTAAATTTCCCTCATTCCTCTGCGCAGGGCGGTTGTCTCACCCGATGATAAACGACCGCGCTGTAAAGAAGAATATCGACAAATTTACCTTTTTAGAACCCCATTAAACTCATTGTCTTTAGATCAAGGTTGATCAAAACTAGTCGTTATCAGGGATTCAATTAGAATAGCATGTGCAACGACCAAATCCCAACCCCTTATGACTTGGATAAAAGCTCTCGATTCAGAGTTCGATGTCGTATCATGGTGAAGACCCAAGTCTTCTACTGGACAGTCATCACCCTCGTATTCCTCAATACTGCTTGTGTGGCCAGTGAACATTACGGACAACCGGACTGGTTGACTCAGTTCCTCAGTGAGTACTTGTTTATTGATTTTTCGAATGTGACGCAGTTCATGTGTAGTAGTGGACCTAGATTGGTAAATTCGTCGTCATTATTCTCCCATGTGCTGTTGTTTCGCTCCTTGATAGACTCCTGCGCTGCGAAGAAGAATTACGACAAATTTAGCAATTTACTCCCCCTGATGTGTAGTGGATTGAACACTATGATAACTTTTCTTTCTCAAAGCTATTATTGCTTTGGAATCTGAAATGGTAGAATTAAAAACGCCGAAATACCTGCGAAAATGTTTTTCAGAGTATGCCGAATGGGGCTTTCTCTGCATTTTCATGCTGGAGGTGCTCATCAAGATCTTCGCCATGGGCTCCCGCACGTATTTCGCATCCAAGTTCAACCGATTCGATTGTTTTGTCATCTTGGGATCGTTGCTTGAGGTGGGCAAAATAATTCAGGCATTTATGATTATGGAATGGATTTTGGTTGACAGCCTACTATATATTTGAAGATATACCATTCATGAAACATACCCCATATAGTAGTCAACCTGCCAACCCTTGAATGGACCCTCAGTGCTGGCACCAGTTTACATTTTAAAATGTCTGTAGAAGATGCCGACTTTTTTTATACGTCCTCCAGTCTCAAAATAATGCACTCTTGCAGGTCATCTGGGCAGAAGTTAGGGGAGGCTCCTTCGGTATCTCGGTTCTTCGAGCGTTGAGGCTACTGAGAGTCTTCAAGCTGACTAGGTCAGTAATTCTTGTATGAATTTTCAAGATGTAGCTCGTACTGAATATTCAAATGATACATAGCGTGCCGAAAAGTGGAACATCCTATTGATGCGCTGCAATAGTCGGATGTTCCACTTTTCGGCACGCTGTGTGATATAACATATTCTAATTCGTTCTTATTCAGTTACTGGGTCTCACTTCGTAATCTCGTGAGATCTCTCATGAACTCGATGAGGTCCATCATATCTCTTCTGTTCCTTCTCTTCCTCTTCATCCTCATCTTCGCCCTGCTAGGAATGCAGCTCTTCGGAGGAAAGTGAGTGCAAAACTGTTTACAGAATTACTTTTGAAGACTTGGCACTTTGCCAATAGTTGACCACGGAATTTCTTGTTCAGGTTCAACTTCCCCAACATGCACCCGTACACCCACTTCGACACATTCCCAGTTGCCCTCATAACGGTGTTCCAGGTACGGTATAAGTTTGAGTATTGTTACCGTGGTCAATGTGATATACAAGCAATCAATCGATTCAATCAATACCGTAACACCATTGCAGATCCTCACCGGAGAAGACTGGAACGAAGTAATGTACATCGCCATCGAGGTTTGTGTTCATTCACAATTCTATCATTTGAACCCCTGATTCAGGCTCAAGGCGGAGTCTTCAACGGAGGCATGGTCTACTGTATCTACTTCATTGTTCTGGTGCTCTTCGGTAACTGTAAGTCCTTGGCATCTGGCCAATTTTTCCCATCAGTGAAATACAGCAGCGTCATGGACATTTGCACCATAATGGTAAAGTGGACAGTTCATTGATGGCGCAAGTTTCCATCTCACCATCATGGCGCAAAAACCATGTAGCTATTGCCTTTCACCCCTTTCAATATTGACAATATTTCAGATACTCTACTGAACGTATTCTTGGCTATCGCCGTCGATAACTTGGCCAATGCCCAGGAGCTTACAGCAGCCGAGGAAGCGGATGAGAAAGTGAACATTTCTTTCCACTCAAGACCTAGCATGAATTCTTGGCAATGCGCCAAATTTAATCACCGCAATTTCAGAGAAGACTTGAAGTGAGTATGGCATCCTGGGTAAATCGGTTGTGTTTACAACTGGCGTGCACTTCATTTAGCATTGCGTGGTTTATGTGAACCTCTGCAAAAGTGGTTTCCTAAGTTTTGCTGATCATCTCCAACATTTCCCCTTGAGTAGCGTGTGAATAGAGTGTGTGCGCAAAACCAAAGATTACGGTAAGACAAAGTTTGTTGCAGGCGCAGAATGAGATTTGCGATGATGATGAGGAGCTGGACGAGGTGAGGAGTTGGCATACTGCCAAGTTTTCTTGGGATGATTCCAATTTATCCTTTAGGCCGAAGGCGAACACGACATGGACGGAAAGTCGGCTGGGGACTTGTGCGGTGTGGCGAGAGCTTTAGATGGTGAGTATTTTCAAAACAACTCGTCACGAGAGGGACATCTTTGGGCAGTGCAAGTTCAAGGGTTCAGTACCTGCAGGAACAAAAATTACCTAAATTACGCACAGCCACTTTTAAATATCCCTTTTAGAAGAAGAATGCGAAGAGGAGGAGTCTCCATTCGGCGGTCCTCGTCCCATGGTCCCGTATACAGCACTCTTCTTCCTGTCTCCGACCAATCCGTAAGTTTTCTTGAATATTCATGACCGATTACCGTGATTTTGGGAAGAACAAGAGCACTAATATCTTCTGCTATTAATTCTCCAGTCCCAATGCCAGGAATCTAGCACTCGTAGATCACCACGATTTTTTTACATTATTTGTTGTCCTCTGACTAGTCCTGACGGATGTATGTCAAGAATGCCAATGGCATTTGCGCCATAGTTATGAGAAGGCCCAAGCGAACATCCTACCTTTATGGCGCAAATGCACTTGTTTCCCAATTCTTTAACCGAATATCTTTCAGACTGCGAGTCATCGTGCACTCCATCGTGTGTACCAAGTACTTCGAGATGATGGTCATTAGTAGTAGTGTTAGGTCCTAGCTGGTAACGAAAATAAGCTCCTCTCACATGCCCCGCCCCAAACCGGATAAGCTCCGCCCCTTTTCAGGAGAATTATATATTGGCATTCAGACTGCGAGTCATCGTGCACTCCATCGTGTGTACCAAATACTTCGAGATGATGGTCATGATTGTCATCTGCCTCTCCTCCATCTCACTCGCCGCAGAGGACCCCGTCGATGAGGAGAACCCAAGGAATAAGGTTGGAAGGAATGCCGAATTGGCCCGGAGCCACTTCGTACATACAGAAAGATACTGCCAATCCCCCCCCCCTCCCCCACCATTCCGTTTAACTGCTAATATTGGCATTTTGAAACTGAAAGTTGGGGAATTGGAAGTATTTTATTCTGTGACTTTTCTGAGCCGGAACGGTAAAGCGAATGTTTCAGGTGCTGCAATACATGGACTACTGCTTCACGGGAGTGTTCGCCTGCGAGATGTTGTTGAAGGTCCGTGTTTTTCTTCAAACCGTCAATAAGGGGATTAAATTGCGGTTTCGGGAACATATTACGGTAGCCCATTTCAGTTGATCGATCAGGGAGTGCTCCTGCACCCGGGCAGTTACTGCAGAGACTTCTGGAACATTCTCGACGGAGTGGTCGTCACCTGCGCTCTAGTCGCCTTCGCCTTCGCGTCCGTATCCGTGTTTTATATTTTTGATTTAATCCGTAAATTGGCTTGCTATTTCACGGATTCCGATAATAATCATTTTTAGCGGCGACAAGCATGTTGGGTACGTCGCGGTATAATTATCTTTGAAAGAAATCTCCTATCTATCTGTGTTTCTGAGTGCCAACCAACCAATAATCATTCCCAATTGTTCACCATCTTTCCTAAACCGATTGTATATTGATTGGCGTCATACTGTATTTATTTCAATCCCCTCTCTCTGCAAACCCTCTCTCTTAGACAGAAACATTCACGGAATCTGAAGTGGTCTTATCCCCGCGGTGCGCGCTGATCAGAGTTACCGTAGGCGATTTCGTCATCATGGTGGACGTATTTCATCATAATGACGTCATCGCCGCAGGTTACTCTGTTCGGTGCGCACTCTCAATCATCACTAATTACACCTTGCGGAGCACATTATTTTCCTCATTCGTTCCTGAGTGAAACAAACCCTCTTTGCACCGTTGATTATGCTCTGGAGTTATGTTCCTGAACAAATGGCGACATTTTAGTGGAACGGACGGAGCTGCCGGCAAGAATCTGAACACAATCAAGTCGCTTCGAGTACTGAGAGTGCTCAGGCCACTGAAGACCATCAAGAGGATTCCCAAACTGAAGGTGAAGCGGATATTCAAAATTAGCGCACAAATATAGCAATGTGAATGCACATGCAATAAGAAACGAATTAAATGTAAGAGGTTATATAAGGGCGTTCAGCTACGGGTCGACTACACAGTGGCCAAGTTGCATGATGATGATAAAAATGGCTCAAATTTTTATTGGAGGGTCCCAACTGGACCCTGATGACCTGTGATTTTTTTGGTAACACGAAATTGCCTGGTTTTTGAGATATGATTTTTCAAAGTCACGTCATTTTCATCGCTCGGCTCTCTGCTGCTAAGACATTTCCCGTCATAACTCGCTTCAAAATGAAGTTTTTCACTCGTTCTTTTTTCCATTCGCGAGCTCTTGAAGAGCTGGTTTTAATGGAACCAAGTTGCTATGAACAATTTTTTCATCTAATTCGATATGATTGCAGATGTGAAAAAGTTAGCCGGTCTACTGATGTTGCAGCAATAATTTACCCTACTAATGAAACATTCCATTGGAACAAGCATGAAATTCTGTGAAAAATGATACGCTAACGGAAAAAAATAGCCCGTTCCCGGACCGTCTTTTCATCCACAAAACTGTTCCCTGTAGAAACCATTTTGCTTTTTTGACTGTTTTTGTGATGCATCGAAAATGAGCTCGTCCGGTCGTCACTGTTTCGAGACCTGGCGAGCCGCCAACTTTTTCTGTATTTATTCTAATGATCCTGGCCAATTTTTAACTCCCAACAAGGATGTCAATGTGTACTTAACGCGCAAATAAATGTGCAAGACTAGCATGATTTTGATCTTTATTCCAACCATATTGGTATATAGACACAACACTTCTAGATAGAAATAAGCATACGATAATTCAATAACTACATATTCATATAACTACATACATATTCATATAACTACAACTACATATAACTACATATTAATCAATAACTGTTATCGTATATCACAATAACATTAAGTACAAAAGATGGCGTCAATAGACTCTTCTACTGCTTGCATCGCCGCTTCTTCGTCATCAATCCTTATGGTCTCCTCTTCCTCTTCGTCAGATTCCTCCAATTCATCAACAGTACTCTTCCTTTTCCCTCTTATCGATTTTCTTGGGCCTACAGTTGTCTTCAGTCTCACCGATTCAAGTCTCGAGAATAATCCAAATAATTGCTTCTCAGTTGGAACCTCAAATATACAGATGTTTATTGCTAAGATACTATAAGCAACCTCTGGCAGAGGGTAGAGGCAGCGGCCATCATCACTTTTGGCAGACTTGAGGAGATTATGGATCTCGAATGGACAAGCCCGCATTCCTTCTTTCCTCTTCTCATAGAAAATGTTTTCAGCCTTCTTCCTAGCTTCAGGGTGCATTCTGGACGTGTTAGAACTGCGCAAAGCAAATCCCATTGGAAGATTGATTAGGGATGAAGGTATTGACGAAAGGGAATCAATCTTGATGGCATCTCTTGCATGTTCGTGCGTTTCAATGGCAGAGTTGAACTTTGCGAGAGCAGTATCCAGTATTGTCTTCTTTGGTTCCTTAGGCAGTTGATGATTGCCCAGCATCTCGTGCCTATCTCTTCGCCATTTGGAAAGGTATGGGCCGGCTTCACACGAAGGGGTAGAACAGTAGTAGACTCCATTCATATCTTCCAGTTCCGAATGCTTCATATGGATATTCGTAGCATCAACGTCCTGACTATTCCTATCACGATGGCACTTTTCTCCTACGAGATTCCAGAACATATTTGAGTCCTTCGTGTGTCCGCCTTCCGTGATGATAGTGATTGAAGCTGAGGAGGGATGAAGAGAAGATGAATACAGTTCAGCTCCAACACCAATGCGGTAATGTCTTCTCATTGTCATTCCTCCATTCTAAACATCTGCATTATGTCTAATCGTACTCATGATTACTGACGTGGAACTCGAACGTCGAGAAATTCTTGATCCCAGCAATAGTACAACGTTTGGATGACGTAGGGTTCAGATTACAATTGTACAGACTTACTCCCTGGAAAGATTGTAGATTTTGCCTTCGAAAACGTTCACTCTCACTAACCTTCAAAAGAGTGGGTTTGACAAGACCTGCGAATATTTCATTGGCGTCGCGACTATCTTTCTCTGATTTAATATTTGCCCTGTTCTTGAGTTTTATTGTGGCAGCTGCTCTATCGCAAGGACCCTGACAGTAATAATTGAGAATGAAATAAAGTTAATCAAACCTTCCCAGATTGGGCTTCTGAATATGTAATCCTAGCCACTTTAATTCCGTGTTTCTGTTGAAGAGAGAATATTGTGGCTATGAGGGAGGCGCTCTTATAACAGCCTAGGTGAGAAAAGAGTGTGTACCAAGGCGTCTTGTAACTCAAACCTGCGTTATCTGATCTCATTGTAACTATGGTGATGCCCAGTTGTAAAAGGATTGAAAATACATGGTCCATGATTGCCCCCACTGCTGCAGAATCCTGAAGAATTACATCGATAGTTATCGTAATTAAATTGATTTCACCTGTTTCACTTCTTGAAACAAGTGAGCGAATGAGTGAGAAACAGTACGGCCTCCAATGATAGCGAGAACGTGTGCAATGTGCATGGACACTCCTTTCTTTGCGTACCACGCGGACTGAGGTTCGCTGGAATGAAATTGTTGGCCATCGATGGGACAACTCATAATGGCTTACACTGATTGCGATGGCAGTATTTTCATTGCCCGGTCCATTGTTATGAGAGCTTCGCCTTCTCGTAGGTTATCAACAATACTAGTTTTCTCCTGATCTGCAGCAGTTGCGCGCAGAAGATGGTTTCGGTACTCAATAATTTTCTTCCTGTCAAATTCGATCTCCTCCGTCATTCGCTGCAGTCGATATCTATAACTATCTTCTGTCGCATAATAAAAACAAAGATCATTTACATTATTGCGGTGGATGAACATTGCGAATTATTCGAGATGTCGTGTACAGTATCCAGTAGCAGAATGAACAAATCATCCGTCTAGGATGAAAATACTAGGGTTTCTAATTCGGGAGTAGAGTGCATTCGTCTGTTGTCTGATTCAAGAGGAGCTGTTGTCTGTTGCATGAATGAAAGAAACCGCTCCTCGGAAAACAGACAACAGACGAATGCACTCTACTCCCGAATTAGAAACCCTAGAAAATACCCAATTAGTACCAGTGTTCACATACCATTCGGCATTGTTCACAAGTGTAGTCGTGTGGAAAGTGGCATTTTGAGCGGAAGTTTTGGTTCTTCGGATCAGACAGAGCGTAGGTGAAGCAGTGTTATGAAATTGATGCGTCATACTCCAGATGGCCGCGATACTCGACTGATAAAGAGAACACATCATGTCATCGAATTCTCGCAGATCTACCATTAAGATACTGGCGAACCAAACGAATGCGTCTCGATAAATCGCGCCGTCGCAAATTGTCTATACTGCCCATCGTGCACAGTTCTTCCACTATATCGAGAAGGTTCTTGAACGCCTTTAAATACATTTGGTATTAGATTTCGCCACGCAACTTCTTACTGTGATAGCCTCCGCTGCATTCTCGTCCACACATAACAAATTCTTCCTCATTGAAGGGGAAAGGAACTTGATGATCTTGTAGTAAGTGCCCGTACTCATTGAAAGCTCCTTTGTCTTTCCCTCCCTCTCCAGTTTGTCTTCATATCGACGGAAAATTTCGTTCATGCCATATAGCCTCGCAGTTGATGCAACCATTTCCTTCTTTCCATCGGACAGTGTCACTTCACGAGCATCCCAAGGGAGAGTAGTGAGCACATTTGAGCTGATAGAAAGCTGTTTGCCACTTGCCTATGCTCCCTCTTACCTGACGAGGAATGAAATGAACGCTTCCACTTTCTTCTTGTCATATCGTTCCCTTATGTAGTGCACTTCCAATATCAGTCCTCGTGAATATCGCTTGGCTTCTCGAATGTTGTACTCAGAAACATAAGGAAGATGATGTCGGATCTGAATGAAAACAATGAACATTTTCTCTTTCAGCTGTGATGTACCCTCTTAACAGAAAGAACATCGGCAACTGTAGAGATAGTTTTCAGCTTGGCTATACTGTTATTCGCTTCCAGAAACTGGTTTCCAATAGAATCCATGATATTGGAAAAATCATGATTCTCGTCATCAGTGTCATCCTAAACATAAATCATACACACAATGGTCAATGAACAAGATTACCTGGTGTATAATCAAGTCCAAAAGAGCTTCCCAATTGTCTGGAGCAGCTGCCTTACATAGAACTTCCAGAATCGAACGTACTTCTGCGACTTTTATTCTGCGGGTTCGGTTAGACATCGTCTCCCAAGATTCCACGGTCGTTATACTTCCCGCGCCCACTTCCGATGCAAGACTACGTATGATATCGAGAACCTGACATCCTTGTTGGGAGTTAAAAATTGGCCAGGATCATTAGAATAAATACAGAAAAAGTTGGCGGCTCGCCAGGTCTCGAAACAGTGACGACCGGACGAGCTCATTTTCGATGCATCACAAAAACAGTCAAAAAAGCAAAATGGTTTCTACAGGGAACAGTTTTGTGGATGAAAAGACGGTCCGGGAACGGGCTATTTTTTTCCGTTAGCGTATCATTTTTCACAGAATTTCATGCTTGTTCCAATGGAATGTTTCATTAGTAGGGTAAATTATTGCTGCAACATCAGTAGACCGGCTAACTTTTTCACATCTGCAATCATATCGAATTAGATGAAAAAATTGTTCATAGCAACTTGGTTCCATTAAAACCAGCTCTTCAAGAGCTCGCGAATGGAAAAAATAACGAGTGAAAAACTTCATTTTGAAACGAGTTATGACGGGAAATGTCTTAGCTGCAGAGAGCTGAGTGATGAAAATGACGTAACTTTGAAAAATCATATCTCAAAAACCAGGCAATTTCGTGTTACCAAAAAATTCACAGATTATCAGGGTCCAGTTGAGACCCTCCAATGAAAATTTGAGCCATTTTTATCATCATCATGCAACTTGGCCAAATTCGTTGAAAAATAGTCGACCCTTAGCTGAACGCCCTTATATGGTTCGTCTGCTCATCCCTTCTCAGTCTATTTATGCGCATAGATATACGCCTAAGTTCAGGAGTGTGAATATGCGAGGAATAAAATTGAACAGAGTTATTGCAGGCTGTGTTCGATTGCGTCGTCAACTCGCTCAAGAACGTCTTCAACATTCTCATCGTGTACTTCTTGTTCCAGGTTATTTTGGATATTCTTTTCAGTTATATTAGGCACAACCCTCAAAACGGGAATGAACAACATGATAAATATCCGCACATATTGTATAGGACTGGGAACAGAAAAAACAGAAAAAGTTATGTAAGTTTTGAAAGCCAATTTTTTTCTTATATTTCTTGATTGGTTCTTGTAGATCTCGATGTTGCGGTTCCGAAAACTCCCCTTCTGTTTTTTCTGTTCCCAGCCCTGATATTGTACATAATAAAATTACTGCTACAAATTATATGTTTTCGCCACTTTTACATTTTCAAGAACTCGATTCAATGTTGAAATTATGCCAGATAGATGTTTTCATCGAGAAAAGCATTATTTCAGTTCATCTTCGGTGTCATCGCAGTGCAACTCTTCAATGGAAAGTTCTTCTTCTGCACTGACAAGACCAAGAAGTTCGCCCATCAATGCCACGGACAGTTCTTCATCTACGAAAGCCAGGTACACAAAAAGCAATGCAATATGTTAAAACTTGGCACTGTGCCAACTTTTCATTTTACGGTAGTCAGTCGTTTATCACGGGAAATGTTCTCTGATTCGCACATCCAGTAAATCATACTGACGGGGGAGAAGGGGCGCCACGGATACAGTATCCGGGAAAGTCCGTGCGGGAGCCTCAGTGCACCTCTTCTCCGTTTGGCGTGTCGTAGAGGTAATTGTCGTCGTCCGAGGGAGAAACGGCGTTCGACGAGGCCTGCGAAAGATACCGTTACCGGAATATCCGCCCGGGACGCCGTACCTCAGTAAATGTCATGGCGCGATCGCTCCACGCGTCTCCGTGCGGGCCTCCCAGACGACGGACAGGGGGCTGAGGTTGAGAAGATTTAGAAAACATTTACTACTAGGGATAGCTTTTCTGAAGGTCATACGAGTCCCGAAAAAAATGAACAAGGGGGATTTCGTCATCGACTCCGCGTATTTCATCATAATGACGTCATCACCACCAATTTTACCATTCTGTGCTGAAACAAACGCACAACGTTGTAGTCCTCGTCGTCATCCTCTGGGAGAAACTGCAGAATCCACTCCTCGGGAGCGAACGCGGCGAAGAAGACCAGCTCCCACACCAGAATCGGAAACAGCAGCTGCAGCGTCGTGAGGAGCGGATCGTGAGCGGTCCTGGCAACGTGCCAAGTTTTTTCTCATGCGTCGCGGTCGCGCAACGCGGTCCTCACTTGGCGATCCAGCCGAAGATGCAGACGTTCGCGACGACGAATGCGGAGACCATGCCGATGATCTGCTGGGTGTTGGGCAGCGAATCCATCCTGAAGGGAAAATTTGCAATACTGCAGAAAATGGAAAAACGGTAGAAAACACAAGATGATGCTTAGATAGTTGTTAAGGTAGAGGTTATTCGTCATAATTGCACCGATAGGACGATAATAACGACAGCTAACCTTGATTCGCGCGAGGAATGGGAGAGGGACGACCGTGCGGGGCACAAAGGCAATGAATGAGTGGGATGAGGTTGTTTATCGAAGCAGTCATGCAAAGATCTAAGGGTTCAACGTGATTTTCATGCGCAAATTTAATGGCTGTTGGTAAAAATCGGTGGTAAGAGATGCTGGCTGGCCAGGTCAATGAATAGGTCAAGCATAAATGATTACATAACGAATTAACGAATAAAAACAAATAATTACATAACGAACATGGAGAGATATGAATGAGCTTATTGGTTAACGAGATCAGAAATACGATATTTTATCAAAGACGAGCAAGCAAATCAATAAACCAATAAAATCAATAAATTTGCAGAACGAGCCTCCTCGAGTGGAGCAGAGGGAGTGGAGACTGAGGCCCTTCAACTACGATAATACAATCAACGCCATGCTGACGCTATTCGTAGTGACTACAGGTGATTATGACCACGTACTTTATGACCGACTGGGATAACATTGGGAGAGAAGACAACGTCTCGCCATAGTGGTCAATGACTGGTCATCTTGAGACTTGAGCAGAGAATTAGTATCACGAGGTCGTAAATTTAACCGTTTGAATTAGCTTGTTTCAGGCGAGGGCTGGCCAGGTATCCGCCAGAACAGCATGGATACCACATTCGAGAACCAGGGACCATCACCGTTCTTCAGAGTGGAGGTGATTTCTGGTTTCAATCAATAATGCTACAGTAATCTCATTCGGCAATCGTGGATCAATCAATAATTACAGGTCGCACTGTTCTACGTCATGTTCTTCATCGTCTTCCCGTTCTTCTTCGTGAACATCTTCGTCGCCTTGATCATCATCACGTTCCAGGAGCAGGGAGAGGCCGAATTGAGTGAGGGAGACCTGGACAAGAATCAGGCAAGTGGAAGGGGTCATGTCGTGCATAACCAGAGTTTGTCCGGCGCTACATACGCTAGTAGGTGATAATTACGGAAAATTCCGAAAAGACTGCTGACCGTTGTGGCTGTTTCAATGCAACTGCCTCGAAAACCCACGCTATATCTCAAGAAAACTAAGGAGTTGTATTCAGAAGCAGTGTATCGACTTCGCCCTGAATGCAAGACCTCGGTCGTTATTCATGCCGGAGGATAAAAACTCCATTAAGGTGAGACCATTCATACTCCTGTTTTAGCCGTATAAAAGCTAGGGTTTCTAAAACGGTAGCAAAGTACACTTCTCATTCCCCTAATCCGCTTCTAGTGAATTAGACGAATGAGAAGTGCACTTTGCTACCAATTTATTATGGAAACCTTAATAAAAGCATCAAGAGTTTTTTTTTGCATTACAAACAAACCATGTTCTGCTCAAGATATCGGAGTAATAGCGCCATCGCCAAATTTGCAGTACCGTATCTGGCGTCTGGTCACATCGACGCCCTTCGAGTACTTCATCATGGCCATGATCGTCTGCAATACCATCATTCTGATGATGAAGTTCCACGGAAATTCCATCTTCTATGAGAAGGTAGGCCCCATACATCAAGGGTAGGAAAGGACACGTCTACTTCATCATATCTTGTACACTTGATGCGGTTGTTTATGGTTCCTAGAGACAATAACCTCAAGGGACAAGTGAGAATTACATTTTATTAAGGATTTAGAAGCCGCCCATACAGACAAAATAGACGAAGTCTATTCTCATTCAGGTTCTGAGGTTATTCAACACGGCCCTCACCGCGGTGTTCACAGTCGAGTCCATACTGAAGATTCTCGCGTTTGGAGTGCGGGTGAGTCTATTCTATCATATATTTGCGAGACTGACGATGAAACGCCTTATTAGTCCAACTGTAGAGCATTTAAAATTGCCTTTGACTTTCGTGTGGAATTCTTATGAAATGATTCGTTTGCACAGCACATCCACCTTGTTGTCATTGAATGCAATGTTATGCTTTATTATCATGCCTTTCAAGTAAGAACATCAGAAAAAAATATTTTTCAGAACTACTTCCGAGACGGGTGGAATCGGTTCGACTTCGTGACAGTCGTCGGATCGATCACTGATGCGCTGGTGACGGAGTTCGGAGGACATTTCGTGTCACTCGGATTCCTGCGACTCTTCCGGTTAGTTGCTTTGTCTTGTCTTTTTCTGTTCCCATCTCCTAACTATTACCCAAACATATTAGTCGGCTATTCTCAACCCACGCTATTGACCAATTCAAATAGAACTTATTAGGTTGGTAAGAAAGTTTTTACCCATTCCATCTTTATCTCGCAAAGAACCAATTACAATAGCTACTGTGTATGTGCCATGGTTGTTGGTGACCTGCTACAAATGCACAGGCAAGGTTTGGACGCCCTGTGCTTCCTACCGTGCAAATCAATAAGAGAAATGTCATGCAAGGTCGAAAAGGGGATTCATTTCCATTGATGTAATATAATTTTACGAATGAATTTTTAAGCCCAAGCCGAAGAGTGCTATTCATAG
>JACMIF010000536.1:0-13417 GCA_014805445.1 Diplogasteroides magnus | reverse complement strand
AGGTTAATAATAATGATGGCGCATATGTGTAATTTATTCGAAATATTGGTATTGAATTGCAAGATAAAGATGGAATGGGAAAAAACTTTCTTACCAACCTAATATTTACTATTTCACACAATTTACTAGAATTTCTTAGACTGTTATTGAACACAAGCAATTCATTTCATTTTCAGTGCCGCTCGTTTGATCCGTCTGCTACAACAGGGATACACCATCCGAATCCTCCTGTGGACGTTCGTACAATCGTTCAAGGCGAGTTATTGATTTATCGATTTTTAAGGATCACAGACAGTGGAGGGCATTCTATGTATACGTAGAGGATCCAGATAATCGAGAGGCGAACCATCAATAAATAAAACGTTTTCAGGCTCTTCCATATGTCTGTTTGCTCATAGGAATGCTCTTCTTCATCTATGCAATCGTAGGAATGCAGGTAATACATTGATAAACTGAGCAAACTCGCAGGCTACAAATCATAAGTTTAGCTTCATCCGCCTGTCATGGGAGCCAAGAAATACACGATATGTTCTTCTTCAGGTCTTCGGTAACATCTGGCTGGACGCGACCACGGAGATCAATCGGCACAACAACTTCCAGTCCTTCTTCAACTCTGTCATACTCCTGTTTCGGTAAGATATCATTAGTCTTCTGCAATAGATCTCTTGGACAGGAAATGTATTGTTAGAATGTTATAACTATTCTATTCAAAGTACCTCCTAACGGACCGGCGGGACTAAGCTCCTGAATATGAGATGAAAATATTATGTATTATGATCCCCTTCAGGTGCGCGACGGGCGAGGGCTGGCAGGACATCATGATGGGCTGCACGGCACTCAAAAACTGCGCCAAACCGGGCAGCACATCCATCAACTTCGACAAGGTAATCTTCGTGCAGCTGTAAGAAGTGGTCTCAACTTGGGATCTATTTGTGCATTAGCCACTCAATCTCTCCCATACTTCAAAGATAACCAGTCGGAGCGAGAAGTCGCACTTATCTTCTGAAAATTCGATCTATTGCCGAAACAAAAGGACAATCAATCCCGTTGCAGGGCACAACCTGCGGCACCAACATGGCGTATGCCTACTTCACGTCGTTCGTCTTCCTGTCGACATTCCTGGTTAGTAGAGTTTCTATCTGTAAATTCATCATCATTCTTCTCCGCAGATCAGGGAGATGCAACCGCTCTGCGGAGAAGAATGGCAACAAATTTACCCTTATATTTTGTTAGCCATATTTTATCTGCATCTGTAACCCTCGTTTCCCTTCAGATGCTCAATTTGTTCGTGGCTGTCATCATGGACAACTTCGACTATCTCACTCGTGACTCTTCTATCCTCGGTCCTCACCATCTGGACGAGTTCATCAGAGTGTGGGCAGACCATGACCCTGCAGCCACGTAAGATTTTTAATCCTCCTTTTAATCTATTTTATAAGGGCATCCCTTACCGTCCAGTAAATTTTCACTTGTATAAATATCTAACCCATATTCATGATTTCCAGTGCATTTGGAAAATCAATATCACTTCCTGTATCATGATACCTTATTGTTAGTGAAACAAATAGTTATCTTCAGTGGCCGTCTTCACTACACGCAGATGTACGAAATGCTTCGAAACATTGCACCGCCCGTTGGTTTCGGCCGGAAGTGCCCGTACCGATTAGCATACAAACATCTGATACGGTACGTTTCTTTATCTGTAGAAGTGAAATTATTACAATACATATTATTACTGACTGTCACCCTCATTATTTACGTGCTATTTCGTCGTTTATCTAACCTCCACACGTGCTTTTGGATGGGTTTAATCAGTTCAGTTCCGTTTGGATGACATTTATCCCATGGGTGAACCTGTTTCAGAATGAACATGCCGGTGGCAGAGGATGGCACAGTGCACTTTACAACGACACTCTTCGCACTGATCAGAGAATCGCTGTCCATCAAGATGAGGCCGGTTGAGGTGGGTGTCCTTACCTTTTGTACTTTGTCGTGACAATGGTTCCTAACTCAAAATCGATCGCAATACTATTTCTCATCCGTGTTTTCTCCGCGGAGCAGTTGTCTCTACGTTATACATGTAGATAACACTCCGTGGAGATTACGAATGAGAAACGAACCTTACTACCGTTTTAGAAACCCTAGTCGTGACCATTTCCACAAAGTACAACACGTTCAAATTACTGTAGTGTTTGGATTATAAGCCTTTGTAGACGTATCGATATCAGTGATTTCTCCTAGGAAATGGACGACGCAGACGAGGAACTTCGGCAGACTCTTCGGAAGATTTGGCCGTTGAAGGCGAAGAAGAACCTCATCGACCTCGTCGTCCCACCAAACCACGAACTCTGCTTCCAGGTACGGTACCCATTCACCACACCAGGTCGACATATGTCAAATCGCAGAAACTGACCGTCGGCAAGATCTACGCGGGCCTGCTCATTCTGGAGAACTGGAGGGCGAAGAAGAGCGGAACAGAGGTAGTCATTCATGCATTATCACTAGAGATCGCCAAACGCCCAAGGTACGCACAAAAATCAGTGATCTAAAATCTAAAATATGGATCTGAAATAGTGAATCTAAAATGATTTTCGTTATGCGTTTGGCGGGCTCTAAAAATCGCAGAATCGCAGAAAGTACAATGAATTGCCCACAAAGGCTCCGGCACTGCGTAAAAAGTAACAAAATTGCAGGTTGAGGTTCGTCGAAGAGGTCGCGCCGCAGAAATTCTAATGAAGCGTAGAAACGCGTTCTTTGAGGTGTCACCGTAGTCCCGCCCCCAATCCCCAGTGCTAACCACCTTGAATTAGGGATTGACTTTTTGGAACTAAGCTACATCTTTTCTGTCTTATCGTATTGGTGAGCAGTTGTCTCGGTGATAGACAACCGCTCACACAAGAGCACAGATAGAGAGGATGCAAATACATACTGGCGGGTCTAAATCGGTAAATGTGGCGTAATTCTTCTTCGCAACGCGGTTGTCAATCGAGGGGAGAGACAACCGCGCTGCGGAGAAGAATGGCGACAAAATTACCAGTTTGAACCACTAATATATCCGTTCTAAACAGTCGATCCCAACCCCGTGAATGCTCATTAAAGATACCACCCATCTTCTTTCTTCTTCCGAGGATCGCCACCCCCATAGAGCTCGGATGTTCATTTCATTCTCATCCTCCTCAACCTTCTCTTTCTCATCCACCACGACCTCCGGCAGCGCATGGGCAACAATAGCAAGCACTCACCTCTAGCGCTTTCATTTTGCGTAGATAACGAATGGGATCAGATCGATTCGCGAATGGAGTGATATTGTTAAAACTGACGAGTAATTAAAGAAGCCGTCGGGGGAGTCAGCGAGGCGCTTTCCTCACTCCCAGTGCTCCCTGAAGGCTTCTTTAAATATTTCGATCGATGAACTCCGTTCGTGAAAACTCCTTTAGAATGGCATCGAAGATAATGAAAAAGAGCTAAAATTCTGTTTTCAAGATCGGTGGTGGAGGCTTGTTCGGGGGAGGACTGCGATCTCTGGTCTCAGCAGCAAAGGCCGCGGCACAACATCCACAAAACAATCCTCACATTACTCCGGCGCTGCCCTCTGCACCTCACGCTCATATGGATGGAGGTAACATTGCTGAATATCACTAGCATGAATTTCATTCCCCTTGTCCAATATTCACAGTAGGGAACGACTTATGAACTGACTTGTCTGTGCTATCATTTGACCGGTCGTCTATGATGAGCGAGAGAGAGTGATTCACCGGTGCGCACGGACGATTACCGGTCCATAGGTCGTATACAGAGATTATTCATAATGAGATATTGGTCCTGTAGGAATCAGACTGTTATTTCAATGCTGTAGGAGATCGGAGATTTAGAACCCTACTAATATGTACGAACTGTTTCAGACATTCACCATCCTCACCATGTGGCCATTCCCATTCCTCCTCTTCCACTGGAACAGAACCAAATCGTCTCCACTGCCCCTCCACATCAACCTCTGATGAATGCCACCGAGACATCTATGCAGATGCCAAATGGCCATGTCAGTATCGCTGTTGACCATTCTTAGACCTCGGAATTTAGTGGATACAGAAAATCATGCCTCGAACATTAACAACCATTACTTTAATAGTGATTGTTAGTTATCGCCCGTTAGAACAAGAATTCCGAAAGGATATGAACGTTTCAAACAGCTAACCCTAATGATTTCAAATCCGACGATTATCCTTGCTGTTACTTGTCAATGTAACTGATTTTATTCAGCGACCCCACACCCTCCTGTCCAACCTGGTGGACACTATCAAGGGCAAGCCGGAGGACGTGCCACCCATGTGAGTTTCGTGAATACAGGGGTTCCTAAGCGCTTTATGGGTTATGTTTCACGATGAATATATCTTCAAATATGTGGTAGCCTTGAAACATAACCCATTAAGCAGTCAAGTTGCATAGATGCCCACTGCAACGTATATTTACAGGCAAGAGCCGAAGCCGCCTGCCGGCAGGAGACTCTCCGATATGTTCTCGCGAATGCGCAGAGGACATTCATCCTCTGAACATCCACAGGTACTTCGAAAATTCCTATTCTCCCACTCTTCACCCTCTAATAGGGTTTCAAAAACGGCAGTAAAGTGCATTTCTCAATGGTAAAAATATGACCACTCCACGGAAATTAGACAAATAACAAATGCATTTCACTACCGTTTTCGAAAACCTATCCTCCTATGACATGAGCGACCCTGAACAGACACATTTCGCACATCAACTCTTGGTTCTTCGAGTTACCGCCTTCATTTCGGGCCTGACCAACATGGATTTCCATCTTACAATTATTTTGTTCACAAAATTCATGAAGGACTGAGCTCAGCGCACAAGATCCGTCCTTTCAATCCTTAGTTCAGACAAGGGCTTCGGATCGATTGAAAAAGTATTTCCGGAAACACTCGCACAGAAAATAACTACCGCTCCGCAATAAGATCGGTAGTTATTCTACCGTTGGATGGTAGTTTTGATTTGAAACTACCATCAAGCGGTAGAATAACTACCGATCTCACGCCGGAGCGGTTGTGATTTTTTCTGTGCGCGGCACAAATGTGATCCGAAGCCTATGCATTCGTTAATGCATTTCTATCCACGGACATAAATATGCATAGTCAGTCAACTGTCGTATTGTCAACATTATTCCATTTTGCTCTTATTGTCTTTACGCCGTGCCTCTACTTATCCAGTAGCTCAAGAGCCGGAGCCAGTTAGCGCCATCTGAGTGTAGACTAAAACTAAGGCAACCAATCGCATAACAGTTAGTGCTACCTACCATAGTGATCAATGCAGTCTTCGACTATCATGCATCCGAGCTGAACTATTGCTTTCGTCCAAATATCTCGCAGTTGAAATATCCAGAATCATTTGCGGACTTCGGAGAAACGGCGAAAAATCTCAAAAATTATGGAGACAGTCGGACAAAAACGTGACGATTGTACCCGATATAACAGTTCAGTTAGGATGCATAACCATAGGAAACAAACGCATTCTCCAACTATCTGCCTGACTCACTCCCATCTCTTTCTAGCATCGTTTTGCTTACTACCGTGACCGAGGCTCTGCGAACGACGAGGTATGGATGCATAAGAGAGTTTGCCCCGCCCCAAATACCGTATCCTTCTTCTCCTTTCGGGAGTGCGTGGGCGTTCAAATCGCCCGCGCACTTCCACAGCTTTGCGTGCCGTAGCTCATTTACCGTAACCCCTCCTACCACCCTGTTGCCTTCCGTTTCGCCTTCGTGTGCAGAGCGTCACGTGTTCGTCCTACCGTAACACTCGAACTTGAACCATAACAAAGGATTACGGTAGCAGCCCCTCTGAACTGTGTTTAGCTGTGGTCGGATCGTCGTTAGCTTCTCAAACCAAGTCTTGCGTTGTTCCATTTCTAACCACCTCTCGTCTATCCTTGCGCCATCTCTTAGGAGTGGTCTCTCCTTAGCTTCTTAATGGGCTAAAGTCAAGTGCGCCATGGACATTTGCGCCATAATGGTAAAATAGACACTTCTGTCGCGCTATGATGCCGTACACACAGAAAAATACTGTCAGTTACCCCACAATTCAGTTTCAATCTGCTACATAATATTGGCAGTTTGAAAACTGAATGGCGGGAGGGGGAATTGGCAGTTTTTGTTCTCTGAGCATTTGTCTTTTTCACCATTACGGCGCAAATGTCCATGGAGCCCTTGTCTTTCACCCTTCTTGATTTGTGGTAGGTGAGAATCATAGGCGAAGCTTCATCCTGCATGATTCTGCACCTGTAGTACACGTGTTGTGCGGATGACAAAGCGTAGAAACATGATCGATTTCAGTTCCTGGGTCGCTCTATCCACTCATCTTCCACTCACTTCTATTGCAATTTATCCACTTTTCTAGACAATAGGGTTCCCTGATCAGTGTATTTGGTACAATTGTCATTCGTCTAATATCTACGGCGCTAGTGTCTCTTCATGTGACAGACATTGGCTCCAAGAAGGTTAGACGAATGAAGAATGTGCTAAATAAGAGAACCCTATTGGTCGAGAGTGGAGGACAGTGAACGGGGCACCAACTGATAATCGATCGGTCTCAAAAGCTAGCTGTGCTTAGAGTGGATTCTCTTCTTCAGCGAGAACAATTGCTTCGGTCACCGAGTCCAAGGGAGGGAAGGTATCGATCGGGGAACAAGGGATCGCCTCCATCACCCGCGTACCCACTCCACACGTACAGATCGGGTGAGATATCACGATTTTTAAATATTCAAATAAATTTTTTAGGACATACTTTTTGAGAATTTGATTTTCAACTTCTTGCAGTATGCGACTCTCTTCCAATCTCTCACAAAGCGTGTCTTAAAAAATTGCGAAATTTAAATCTACCAACACACCATGAAGGTTGCATAAAAGCGTAAAATGCACTTACTATCCTTCGAACCTCTACAGTGCCGTTGTTTATGAAAAGAAGAGAAACATCTGCGCAGTGATTGGACGAATGTGAAATGCACACTTTATTGTCTTATGGAAACCATAATGACAGGTTATTTCATGCAATACTTCCAGAATCTCCGCCTTCTTCTCACTCTGACTATCCTCCCCCGAACATTCGAAGGCCCCGAGTGTACGACAGAGAGATGGACAGAAGGAGTCCCATCTACAGTGAAGGATCGGCGTCCTTGGTTGACAGCTACCGGAGAGACGACTACAGGGATCGGTACAGGGGTGAGGCGTTCTTCTCCGCCGCGCGGGGGTTGAGACAATATGTATATTTTTAGCTGATACATACTACTAGAATAATTGCCCCCATGTTTATTGTATTCAATGCTCGCATGGCATTGATAAAATGAGTTTGCTAAGCCAATACGTGATAATGATAATTTAGAATCCCTGACGCCAACTGAGATAAGCGAGGACGAAGATCCTATGCCCTCGGCAGTGAGACAACGCCGTCTGCCCCTCATCGGCAGCATTCCTACAGGCGGCGCGCTCTACGGACAGGCCGCCGGCTATGGTACGGAGCGTTCTTGGCACAGCGCCAAAACATCCATTTCAGCCCCACCGCCTCCACCTGCGCATCAAAGCTACGGTCCTGGTCCGTCGTCATACAACGGTCGCCAGATGCCCACGACGTACCATCATCATTCTCCCATGTCCTCTGCTCGGAGTGGACACTACTACACCCCGAGGGGAGGACAAATGATGGACTATGATGTGCCAAACGACTACGGAGCACCCATGGATAGCTATAGTGAGTGATAGAAACAAGCATATCCGCCAGTGTGTTAGATCCCGAATCGACTCACGTAGTGCATTCATTTTTGTCAAATTCATCAAAAGTGATTGTTTCCACAACAGAAGACCGCTCAACCATTAAATAGAGAAAAAATGCACTTTTCGAGTCGATTCGAGGTCGCAACTTGGCACTTCCGTTTTTTTTTATTTTTGCGAGAAATCTTCCAAATCAATTCATTGTGGTTTCATGCAAAGACTGACACTCAATGCAAATATTTTCAGGAGCGCCTCCTTCTCCACCTCCCAACTCCTCACATCATCGTCCGACGTACGTCTATGCTACCTCAACGAGGCAACTGCCGCAGCCAGTGATAGCACAGCCCGGCAGCATGCCTCTCTCTGACTCCGAACCGGAGGACGAATGGGGATAGTCGGCTACCGTACCCCTGAGGCACACCGGAACCGGATAATTAGAGTTCACTAGACAATACAGACTATACAGGTTCATTTTATATGATTTTTGGCTGCAATTTGACTAATTTTGTACTTACTGTGTAAGGCGATTCTTTCTGGACAAGTTCTTCACAAAAGTATTCGAAAACTAAAATTACACTTTCCTCATACTTTCTCCTCATTTCTCATCTCGCGTGACCAGTTCCCGTCGTTGTGATATGATTGCAATCTGTACTGTGATGGTTTCCATTCATTCCTCTCCCATTGGGATGCTCTTATCGAGACGTTATTGACAGCCGGCGACATCCCAGCCGCCGACAAACTCCATTACTAACAGTCGTTTTTCACTTCGCAGAGACGACAGCTAGGAAAGAAGTATGATGGCTAGGAGGCCACCGGCTGTCAATAACGTCTCGATAAGAGATCCCTACCTCCCTTCCTTCAATCTATCCTGAAATGACCCCGGATATTGAATGTTCGGTGTTGCCCGTCTTTCCCCCATTCACTCAGCGTTTCCTTGAGCCAATACCAAACGTTTCACTATATCATTGGAAAGCTCATTGCTGTATTCCGCCTCGCTAGGACCCATATTGCATTTTTTTCCATAGTAACGTGAGCACGTTCATTTCTGAAGAACTCGAAGATTCACGGGATCTGGAAATGGACGTGTTCCGGATGGCTTTAGATGCTGCTAGGAATGAAGGTTCACTCATAAAATCCTCCTCAACCACTTTATTCGATTCTTTCTTTCTCCCAAAGATGTCACTGCCTCTGGCATTTTATTGTTACAAAATAATGTATAATAGATTCAGAACATTCCTACTCAATGCTCCTTTTCCTTTTCATTCTGAATCTTACTAAAGTACACGTGTCCTTCTGCAATTGTACCACCACACAATTTCGAGTATTCAATCGTCTACAGTAGGGTTTCTAAAACGGTAATAAAGTGCATTTCTCATTCATCTAATCCATTCGGAGCGGTTGCCTATTGCTAAGACAGACTACCGCTCCGCTGAGATTAGACTAAAGAGCACTTTATTACCGTTTTACAACCCCTAGTCTACAGTAACCATTATTGTTCATTGTTATTGGGTGCCCTGTTGCCAATGTTTTTTTCGCCTGTACCGATATCAGGATAAAACTGTACAATTATTTAGCCAACCACATTGAATTTTATCGTAAGGGGTGGACCGGGATGGATTAAAAGTGAGGTGTCGATGGATGATGGTCAGCCGCGCGATTAATCTCCCTCGAAAGTCAGTGACTGATTTGTGAGAGACAATAGCTGAGGTGGAGACGCAGAGAAAAGTTCACTGAAAGGTCGCGAGTTTTCGAGAGGATTAATCGCATGGCAGAAGCAATTCTGCTAGAACGGCGCGTGATCATCTAACTTGATGATCTTTTTTCCAGGACCTGACCCATTTGTTCGTTGCTTACACCGAAACTCTGTTACATTTCTACCACTATAATATGATTGTGGTTCGAACGTAGTATTGGGGTTTCTAAATCAATAGTAAAGTGCATTTCTCATTCTTATAATCTCAGAGGAACGAATTTCTCTACGAACGATAGATGACATCTCCGAGTGGATTAGACGACTGAGAAATGCACATTACTATTGATTTGGAAACCCTAGTTCGAACCATAAGATCAATCAACAGTTTTGCAATGCAAATGTGAGGTCCAGTCAAAGTTGGAGCATACGTGAGACTGGGTGGAATGAGTGCTCATTCTCACTTTTCGTCTTCTCTCAGACGGTCGATTCGTCTCTTCAGTCATGAATCTCATGGGGGTATGTTGCTATAATGGGTAGTTATTGGTAGTAATAAGTCGAGACATTTCCTGTACACTCTTAGAAATGTGATTGTAACTGAAACAATTGAGATTCTCGCCATTGCCTTGTCCGGTCTCATCTTCTTTCTTGCCCTCATCGCCTTTCCCGTGTCCGGCGTCATTGGCTACATCTACTGGGTCAGTTTCATGAATGTGGAAGTGGAAAATTTAAAAATATGGGCGATTTTGGCTTTTTTTCAATGCTTATGAGGTGCTGGCAAATATCTAAGAAACGGACGATATAATAAGTTGACAATGTCATACGACTGGCGTGAGTGAAATGAATCCTATTCAGACGAACATGTTCTCAATCATCTTGTGGTCGCTGTTCGCACTTGCCGCTGTGGTCTTCGCAGTACTCAAGAAGAAAGTCTTCGGCGTATTCCTCGCGACCATTTTTCAGGTATACAATTCACGGCGAAAAGGAGTGAGAGCACGGCCAAACGAAAAACACGGAAGAAGATAATATTAGTATTTCGATCGCTTAATTTTGCATGTGCTCAAAAAGAGTTAGACGCCTTCTATCCACGCGTAGATTTACGGTGAATGATGATGATTTGTAGGGAGTCGCATACGAGTCTTTTAGTGCACTCGTCGTGTCTCTACTCTCTGAGAAGCGGTTGTCTATATGATGCAGAGACGACCGCTCCTCAAAGAGTAGAGACACGATGAATGCACTAAAAGACTCGTATGCGACACCCTAATGATTTGGCCGTGATTGAGCGGACCCTCCACTTCTTATGCACAAGCTTACATATCGTTCATCTTCAGTGTCTGGCTCTCTCGATAGCCGTCGGCATTCTCTCCACCAATATGGGGATGATCGCATCGCCCTGTTCCAATGGCACAGAGGAGGCAATGAATATGGCGTTGTATCGGAACCGAGAATCGGACATTTTGCGTTGGTACAAAGTTAAAATGAAGCTAATCTTATGAAGCTTCAGCTGACTCTCGCTATGTACGACAGAATAAGATACATGAGACCGCGGAAGAAGCTTTCGCCAGATACAACAGTTTCTCGGCTCTTCAACTGCGCGGAACTGCTGAATGTGAATTGCAACAAGAGAAGACATACTTCTCGATTGTTGAAGCAGTAAATAAAGGTGAAAATAATATACGCATTTCATGACAAATTGTGTATGAAATTACTAAATATTTTAATACCCATGTGACATAGCCTATGCCCTAGTAAGTTGAAAAAAGTTGATGTAACGAACATTTATGTGGAACGCAACATTCGACAAAATTAATTACAATTACAGAAACACCTGAAGTGGAAGAAGGGAATAGCCACAAGAAAGTCAGCATTGCAGAGACGTGGCACAAATCATACATGATCGGTAGGAAATATATATTACTAATATTATAGATTCCTCAAGCTAAAAATATTGGGGATAACTTGCTTTGTTCTTTTGTAATGTCAAACGTAGACACTAGTTGTATATTCTATCATATCCAATACACTAACATTTCAGCTGTGGCGATTCCGGCCGCTCTCGCAGGACTCATTTGCCTTCTCCAGGTCATTATTTTCTGCACGAATCCAATCAAACATAGGCCATTCAGTTGGCTGCAATCGTCCTCTACGGCCTCGTTCTTATGAGTCTTTCTACTGTTGGAGGCTCCCCTCCCTCTCGTCCTCCCCCTGGTGGTCCCCCAATCGTCCAGGCCACGCCCACTATCTACCATTGAAAGAGTGTAGACAACCCAAGCAACCATTTGTCTGCATAGATTCACTCTGTAGAAACAGAACTTTCGAATCTTGCAAAGAATCGTCGAACCCTAATGACAACAAACGATTCCCATTCTTTCACAGATAAAAGAGTTTGCTGAATTTTTGAGTACGAGACAACCGCCCGGCGGAAAAGAATGGCGACAAATTTACCGATTTTGAACCCCTACGGTGGCCCTACCTTCGATGTCGCGCGCCTTTCCCCATTCACTCGGCCTTTTCTTCTGCCAATACCGACCGTTTCCCGAAATGACTCGAAAGTAGAGACCGCGAATTGATTTAGATACAATACAATACAATATTTTTCCGTGTCAGAGCATACGCTCTGGGGATCAAGGGCAGTCTTCGATTAGTCATAAACATTCCGTCGTAATTCTTCTCTGTAGTGAGTCCTCCCAAGAAAATAGACCGAGTGTTGAATCCTTGATCGAGACGTTCCTTATGATATTGATTTAGATATTGACAGCCGTTCATATCTCGCCGTCTAACTTCATTCCTTGCAATTGTCTCTTCCTTCGCTGAGACAACCGCTAGGAATGAAGTCTGACGACTAGAAATGAACGGCTGCCAATAACCGAGTCAATTCATGGTCGCTACTCGAAAGCTCATTGCTGTATATAGGACCCATATTGCACTTTCCATAATTGATCGGTGCCTTGGTCACTCGCTTCTAGCACCATTATTTACATAATTTGCACCCATTTCACTTCGCCTTTCCTTGTATTGTCATCGAATACAGTGATTATGCTTGAAAATTATGGGAAGAGAACAGAGAAATTTTTGTAATGGAAAAATTGAGAAATGCTCTGGCATTCCACTGCTCAAGTGTCTATTTCAACAGTACAGCGCAAAAGCACATGGCTCGTTTGCTTTTCACTCTTGAAAACTACCTGTCTCTCGTCGACCCTCGTCGATAGGAAAAATGAATTGATTGCATAATCACGCGCGATGATTCTATGGGAATTTGCCACTATCATCCTATTCCGGAACAGAGAGAAGAATCGCGTGCACTTATTCTCTCACATTGACTATCGACTATGGTTGGCAGTTTGACCACTTTATGGGTTATGTGGTTTATCTTCAAAAATATAGCAGCCTTGTAACAAATCCCATAAAATAGTCAAAATTTCAACCATACTATTGACTGTAACTCAGTGAGGAGCATGACGGTAGATTCTCCCCTTTCCGCTAATCGCACCCCGTTGTGGAATGAACAATCAATCGCTCTGTGTTGCCAAGTTCGATTGAGATGGTTAATACTAGCGTTGGCAATTAGTGAACGAAATCAGTTATGTTTCACGGATGCTATATAACTTATATTTACAGAGTCAGTGAAACAAAACCGATTTCGTACACTAACTGCCAATCCTAGTTAATACGTTGCTGTGAGCTCCTAGTTTACCTCTAACTTGAAGAACCCTTATTATGCATACTAACTGAACAGTTATACCAAGTACGCTCATTTCGTTTTTTGACCGACTGTCATTCTCTTATCATGCGTCCTATTTCGTCGTTCAATCACTCTCTGTTGATAATCGCACTGTTCGATGAAGATAGTTACTAAGGTTGGCAGTTTGACTAGGTTTTCGGATATGTTTCACAGCTCTTATAAATTCAATATATGTAGCCACGGTGAAACATATCCGAAAACCTAGTCAAAC